>JAIGNY010004120.1:2020000-2057500 GCA_020152595.1 Chiridota heheva | reverse complement strand
ATTATGTGTGTGTCAATGGGTAATTCTAACCTCTTCCGGCCAATTATGTGTGTGTCAATGGGTAATTCTAACCTCTTCTGGCCAATTATGTGTGTGTCAATGGGTAATTCTAACCTCTTCTGGCCAATTAGGGTCCACGTCACAAAGGCTCTATGGGTCGGTCGTACGACGGAGGCCGACCCGTCGCCGACCCAACCAGACACCACAAACGCGACGCACAACTTGTTATGTTTTCCAACACAACACAGACAAGTTCAAATGCCATACACTTCACGCACACTAAACTTCACTGTACATACACGTGAAATGATAGGCCTCAGTGATTAGATGTGTCAATGAACTTTTCATAATGACAAAGACCTTGAAAAGAAGTTCGTCCACTGCGGATTTGATTGATTTTTGTTTTCAAAGAAGCAAATTCCATTCAACGTTTTCCTTTTCAACAATGGACAGCATGGCCGGTGGATTCATGTATAAACTCTCTGCCAGCAATCTTGTACTAACTTAGTGCCATAGTTCATGCATGGTAAATCACTGTATGATACAGTGTAAGTACGTTTATCGCGGGAGAAATAAAGATTCACGAAATATAATGTATCTTACCTGAAAAAATATACATGCATTCGAACTTCAAAAGTGTTGTTATGAGTTTGAAATGAAAACTTTGAGTCGTATTTTACCTCCACTGTCCTTTGCATCTACGTTCTGTATAATCACTCATTGGGCCTACTTCGTCTCATACAGACAAGGAACAGATGTGGTGTTTACAATACTTTCATTCAGTTTAAAACAGTTTGGTTTGCATTATAACTTTTAAACAAAATTATATCTTTTAATTAAAATCAAATGTACAGTACACCCAAGCCCTTTGAAACCAACGGTTCCACCCGTAGTGCTGAAAACATTTATTCCCAGGGTTCATATATCTTACGTCGTGTGAACTTTTGCATTAAAGTAATGTATTGCGAAAGAAGGGAGTGATATAAAATGTTTGTTCTTTGTCAGTCTTATCTAAGTCAATGCTACTTACGTTTCGCTAATTAAAATAACTGAAATTTAATTGTCTTAAAATAATTCGGAGGAATTGCAATTGCTGTATGATCATCACTTTACCTAGCGCGCACTACGAGGGGGAGGGGGATCCCTTTCCCCACGAGATTGCTTCCTCCCCATTTGCCCGCCAGAAAATTGTTTAAAGCTATCTTATATATACGTTTTTGCATCCCCCATGAGACCAAATTGCCACTTGCTCCATCTGACCAAAATCCTAGCGCCGCCACTGCACTTAGCCCACCGAAAGTGTATGTTTGTGTGTGTGTGGAGAAGGGGGAGGGGGGAGGGGAGGGGAGGAGGGGGTGTTGAAGTTGCACGAAGATACAAAACATATACCACAATACAGAAGATGTAAATATGGAGAAAATAAGTTGGAACCTTTCCCCAAAAATCCCGCCTATGCGGCCCGTCACATTTACAAAAAATATTGTTTTTGTAGTATCAATACAAATCGGGAGACGGGGCTTGCAGATTATTCCATGAGTGGGTAGCCCCCTCCACATCCTTTCTCCCCTTCCATTCAACAACTCATCATTTCAGATTACGAGTAAATAAGTTGCAAACATTGTGAGAGAGAAATGTAACTTGTTCTACATGTTTTGTAAGACGTAAAAGTTATTATTTTGTGCTTGGTTCAGTCATACAAATGCAGCTTTGGGTTGCAAGACCCTCACAAGAAGAAATCAAATTAAAAATATGACGATCACGAAATCACCCGAAATTACCTTTCAAATTTAGTATTTATCAGTCTTTATGAAACCCTTTCTTCTATGCAAAATGTGCTTTTCGTGTTTCCAATGATATGCATCAATAATGATAAATCAGTATTTACAATGTTTATACCTCTTTATTCTTTTTACATACTCCTCCTCAATTGTTCAAGTCACAGTGAAATCAGGCCGAGGTAAAAGTAGATCGTCTTTTTCACTGAGCTGACTGGATAAATTAACACGTGTTTTAAACGAAAAAAACGTTTTGGGTGTAGTGTCATAAATCAAACACGTGTGAGGACTCTTGTTCATTATGTAATACTACATCATACATGAGCCTGATTTTTAGACTCGGCAATTGGAGGAGCGATTGAAATGTTAAAGGTACGACTTGGGGTATAAATGAAAACTGTACATAGGTCAGTGAGAATATTGTAAACAATAAATTCCCCAGAAAAAATACTCTTACATGACCGTTTATCATCTTCTACTGTTCTAGTTACTTGTACAGAATGACTCCCATTTAGCCATAAACAAACACGTTTTCTTCACACAAGAAATTTATTTCACAGGAAATAAACCCCACCCATTTTCCTTCTTCAACAAGCAATTGAATTCGAAATCCTTCTGAAATATTGATAATTCTATGGAAAGCTATCATTACTTATGCAAAAAAAAAATCATTTTATAAATCCATAATAGGCCTACATTAAGTTTGACGAAATTACCCAACATCGAAATAACTACTCACTTGTAAATTCGTACAGAATTTGCAAATGTAATATATAAAGGGGGGGGGGGAGGGTGGTGATCATTCCCTTGCCCCCGTGATCTGCCCCAGTGAGAATTTGAGTGTTCAGGTCCTTTCTCTTACTGGTATTGTCAAAGGCGGAATGTTTCTACCGAAAATTAGGTGGGATGAGTCACTTAAGTCAGAAATTCAGAGCACAAGATAGGCCTACTGTACTTCCAGTAATATTCTTATAGAAATATTCACTCTATACAAAAATACACAGCAAATAATGGTAAACAATTGCCTAGCTCACCCAGCCGTAATCGGATTACAAAAACTTAGTTCTGGTTTGCCAACAAAATTATCATCTTAAAATCTTGTACCTTGTAACACAATTAAGGTCGAGGAAGGGAAGGGAGGGGGTGTGCTTGGTATTCTCTATGTATCATAAGCTAACAAAAATCTGGGCCAAGTCGAAAGTTTTCTAAGATAATGACTTACACGGATAATGTTATTGTTTGATATAATTTAGTCCCAGGAGATTTTATACCAAAAGCAGTATTTTCTGAAGAGCGAATGGTGTTTATATGTTTTGTAATCTAAAAATAATGAAATTTCAACGTTTTGGGAACAAATGCAATCAAAACAATGATGATTCTGACTGTTTTCAGTCATAAAATGCATACTATTTCTAATACCTGAACACATTGAAGCTAGCGAGCGCATCGTCGATGAAATGAATCCCAGGGTATCAAGTACACAAGGAACGTATCACTTTGTGTATGAATATAAGTTTTAGGTACATGTGGGAGCTGGTCTTATATTACGCAATGTAGGTTAGTTATATATATTACGGTCAGATATGCTAACTACCACGTGGCGATATCGCGATGCGTACTGCGGTAATGACATTGCTCGTTAAACATGTCCCTTTGAAATTGCCAATATTTTAACGGTAGAAGCAAGTATTCATTATCAAATGATTCTTATTCTCTATGAGTATAACAAGAAAGCAAACATCGCCTGAAGCTTGTAATAACTTATAATGTTATCGTCACCCTGGGTCCCAAAGCCCATATGGAAGCGTATGAATATTTAAGGACCATTTATAATATTGCATATTTGGATTTGATTCATTACGCGCTTGCATGACATGGGAAATTTCCATTACATCGCGGAGAAATGCTTAATATTTTGATTTAAAAGAAATGTTTGGAGTGAAGTAAATTAACAGGAAGGAGGGGGAGGAGGGGGTGGGGGTAATATCTGAAAGATTAAAGGGGTTAGTAAATGTTAGTCTCGGGGAGAGGATATCCGTTAATAAATTGCATTAAAACGGGAAAGCAAAGAGGGAGGGGGGAGTCGTGTAACTTCACTTTCTTTCTGTATCACTGGGGAATGCTTAATATTTTCATTCAAAAGATGTGTTTGATGCATGTTTGGTGTGAAGTCTATTAACGGGGGAGGGGTAATATCTGAAAGATGTAGAAAGCCTTGGGGTTTATAAATGCCAGTTTCGGGGAGGGGATATACCTTGATAAATTTCCTCATCACAGGAATGCAGAATGCAAAGGAACGGGAGGGGGTGGGAGTGGTGAAACTCCATTTCTGTTCTGTATCGCGGGGGAATGCTTATATTTTCATTCAAAAGTGAACAATTCAAAAATTATACTATCTTTGGGAACATTATCAGCTGATATTATCCAAAGTGCATAAAAAGGCGCGGTTTGGTATTCACAATCTAATATACTATCAAACATTTGGGTCAGAACGAAGTTTGCCCCGGCGTATAACTCTGACTTAATAGTGTTGCTTAATATAATGTAGTACGCCTGGGTAGTTAACTATAACAAGAAAACAGTTTTTCGCAAGTGATTGGGTTCTTATTTATTGTAATTTAACAATAATATTTTAGTGGTTCTAGATGACAAACAATCAAAACTATAATTTAATTGTTTTCAGTTTGATTTTTTTTCTTCTCGCAAATGGGGCCCCCATATAAAAAAAACACGTGGACGCTAACTCGACATGTTAGCGGCCACGTGTGTTATACAAGGAATATCACTTGATGGAAGAATATTGTTTGTTTTAAGCGGGGAGCACGTCTCAGATTACGGAATCTAGGCAGGGACTCTTGTCAAAGTAACAGCTTCCTGATCTAGGTCACTGCTCGCAATTGATGATTACCTCGTGGTATTGGTGGTTTCGTAATGCGGTTGATAAACATTGCACAGTAATAAATAAATCTGTTTAGATTGATCACAATTACCAATTGAACCCACAATTCCGTATCAAATCATTTATATTCTCAACAACAAGTAAATATATTTTATCACCGTTGTTTATTAACACAGGAATTATATTAAAACAAAGGAAACTGTCATTAAAAAAGACGGAATTAGCTGTACCTTTATTTTCAGAAGCGTATGGATATTTTAGACCTCTTCACAAATTTTCAGGGTGCCTGATTTAGTAACGTTTGGAAAGTTGCCAGGGGCATTTCGTTCCAGTGCATGCGTAGTATCGTTGATAATTTCATCAAAAAATGGGTGCAATGTAATTCCACTTTTTTCCCCGTATGTTCATTTTGTGTGTGATAAATTTGTGACCTTACAACATTTTCGCAGGGGGGGGGGGAGATTTACCCTTGCCCGTCACTGGGAGGGTCACCAGAGATATCTTGAACATTTGCCTACACAGGTGAAGATAAAGGAAAGATAACAACATTTTTGTTTAAATATTATGGAAGCATATGAATATTTTTAAAATCCCCAACCCCTGCTCTCCTATGTCAGTATATGTCGGTTTCAAAATTCAATATAAGCCTGGGCTATAGTAATGAAAGCTTTACGGTGAAAAACGGGTGCTTCATTTCGCCAATTCGTGAAAGTTTATTAGGCCCTAAGGGCTATGATATGAACTAGAAACATTTTTTAACGTTTTTATTTTTCAGGGTTTGATCAAGTCGAGCTTCTTTTTTTTTTTTTGGTTGAATTAAAATAGGTCTAAACCTGTAAACTTTGTGGAAAGAAAAGACACAACACAAACTAGGACCTAATTTATTTTTCCAATTACCTTTGGTATGAGAACACAAGAAATGCTTTTGAAAATATATTAATGCTCTATGAAGAAGAAAAAAAAGGAATAGCCTATTTACATTGATTAAGACGATCTATCTGTTGGAATTATAAAATAAGAGAGTGAAGAAGTTCAAAATCAGCAACGATCAACATGTTTATTTTTTAAGCAATTCATCAAATCCTGGAAAACAATTTTAATGTAGGGCCTGCTGTACACTGTTTTAAGACAACCATCACACTGAACTTGTAACATGATATACCCACTTTTCACTTCACAAAGTCGAATTCAAAACAAATCAATAATTTCCTCAACAAACCATGGGCAAACAAAAGAGATTATCTTTTGTTGAACTTTCACGGAGTTAATCCCCATTCATACCGAGATAAACACAGAAAGCTCACACACATTGTACAGTGCACTCAGTGCATACAAACTAAGAGTGAATGCGTGGACGCTCGTTTTTTGTGTTGACATTGATTCAATAGGCAACTCTGTGCTATTTTCAGTCGGCCTCCGTCCGCGACCGGTCGCCTGTCGGTCGGGTGACGGTCGCATAAAGCCTTAATGACGTGGACCCTTATGTGTGTGTCAATGGGTAATTCTAACCTCTTCTGGCCAATTATGTGTGTGTCAATGGGTAATTCTAACCTCTTCCGGCCAATTATGTGTGTGTCAATGGGTAATTCTAACCTCTTCCGGCCAATTATGTGAGTGTCAATGGGTAATTCTAATCTCTTCTGGCCAATTATCAACGTTACACGAGTCAAGGTCAATTTGGTCAAAAAACAAAAACAATTGGGTCCACACACAAAGAACAAACCCTTGAAAATCCCATCTTGCATGTATCTCACTCATACTCAACAACTCCGAATTTTCTAAGGATAAAACCAGTAATCTATATACATTGAAAGAAATTAGGATTCCCCACATGCACTAGTGCTGCAGACCTGGGCCTAAGCAAATTATATTCTGCACAAGTCAGTCCATTATTTTGCAATCTGGCAACACGTCACAAAAAAAGTTTTTCTCAATGAAACTTATTTCGGTCATGCTCTTTTCTTACCATACAGGGCCAATACACTGCTCTCACCCTGTGACTAGTCCCACTGCACAGAGTACTAAACATACAGTGTACATCACGTACATAACGTTGTGTATATACATTACATTATTAAGGCCTTGACCATTCATCATGTGCACATGTCCAGAGCTTGCAAAATTCACCATGTTTAATTTATTACAGAAATTTTTAAACTTAAACTTGTAATTCTACACAGCCCTTACAGCCATTTTCTTGGCAAATTTGCTGTAACAAAATGAAGACGGAACTCCATTTTTACCAATTATTATTGACTGGAGGTATTTTAAAAACATTTCGAAAGGTATTTCATGCTGTGAACTTGGGCCTAGGACCTAGTGTTAGAACTAGTGTATACATCATGAGTTCAAAATTAGTTCTGAATAACCAAGTGATAACTAACTTGTATGCTTGCCAATACTGAAATTTACTTAAATTTTGTTAGAATAAGTTGTTTTAGTATAAGATATTAAGAAAAGAAAACAAAAAATCATGATTTTTTGACATTTATTCACTTAATTTTTTTCTTCAAAAAACCAAGTTAGATAGGTTTTTTCAACAGTTTTTATCACTCCCGGAATTCCCGGTTGTAGTAACAAATCCTTATGTTGTCTGGATTGCCCAATACCGGATCGAGATATCAGGACTTACGCTGTTACATGACTACTGGGATCCTGCACAACGCTATCGATTGCACCGGCAATTGCGGGAAAAGAAAGGTTTCTCATACTTAAAAATATTTGTTACAAGGGACTTTACTGAATATGTTTAATGAACAGAAAACAATATATTTCAAGATGTTGATGCTATACGTTTGAAAAAAAAACTGTTCCAAGGAAAAGTGATATTTGAAAATTCACTGTTCCTGCTTAAAAAGCACTGCTCTCAGAACAGCGGGAATTTTGACCACTGTAGTGTGTAAGCTCAGTAGGCATGCAAGCAGGTAGATCACATAACCATATACTCTTGATAACTATAGTGTGTAAGCTCGGGGGCGTGCAAGCAGGTACATCACATAACCATAAACCATGATGCACATTCCCAGGATCATAGATTTTAGACACAGTATTCGTTTTTGAGGCCATCTATAAAGTATGCATGGAGCAATGGGATGAAGGGTGCAGGGGGAGGGGGAAAGGTCAAAGCATACTTGTTGCGTACAGGGAGGAGGGGATGTACAGTTATTGTATGTACGTTCACAATTAGACTAATCATTTGATAACCTCTGCAGAATGATGGTTTTCATATTGTACTATAATTATCAAATTTGTGCAATCTTCAATGTTTACGATTGCTGTTTATTAAACGAACACATGTGCTAGAGTAGATCTCTAGTTTCATTTCCCCTCCTTACATGCATGAACCACACACTAGGTTATTGCATTATCACTGTTTGCCCATAGAAACAGCTGCTTATTAAAACCTGCCTTGTAACACACCATAACGATGTGTCAGAGCAAAAATACATAAAGTTTATTAAAACAATTTCCCCCCCCCACCCCCTCCATTTCTCTCCCCAACCACACACTTACCTGTAGTATTGATCCAGCGGAAATGTCTGTTGGAGATCCTGAAATTGTTTCCTGACAGTTAAAAACATTTCACGACTTTTCTTGCACTGGGATGAAACTAAAATGAATCAAAATAAATACCACAAAAGTATATTCAAGAGGAATATTTGCTCACATTTTCTTTAGAAAAAGTACTTTGAAATTAATCTTTTAAAAGTAAAATATTTATACTTATTCAAAAACGAGGCAATAAACACTGTCAGATGGGCAGTTTGAGTTAGAGAGAAGAGAATAATCATCAATGAACAGAAAAGGCCGTAACAGACCGAATGTGACACGGCGAGTAATTTTTTAGATAATCATACAGGAAACAAATATTATAAGATGCTTTGACTTTTTGCTTACACACAATGAAATTTACAATTAAAGCTTTCTGATGATACTAAAAAATTTGTTAGAAATGCTTTTTTGTTAAAACTGTGGAGAAATTCGCTTTAGTGGGGCGCAATTTTCTGTCGAGATGCGAATTTTGCTTTAATAGGCGTAGAGAAAGGCCCTTTTAATCAATTTTCAGTTTTCATCTGAATAGCCATGCGATGACGATGCTTCTCTGAAAAAAAAAGAGGTCAGAATGTTTCTTTTCCTTTGTTTTATTCAATTTTGTATACAAAATCGCTTGCCACATCGTGTTGGGTGTGTAACGGCCTTAAGTAATGAATATTATAATATCTTTATTATTAATCTGAGCTTATACACCAAAGTAAGCTCTAATAGATATTCCTGAAATGTAGAGATATTCCTGAAATGTAGAGATATTTGATTTAATCAATCAAACCAGTAACCCAACAAGAACTGTCAGAAGGACAGCATGCTTCACTATTTCAGGCTAGCATAGAGAATGGGCTTATAGAGGGACATATATGCAATAATGGGGCTAGTAGGGACAGTTGATTTCAAATTACCTGAGCTTTAAAGGATGATTTGAAAAATGTTTGTCTGTTAGTTTTCATTATATAATTCAGC
The DNA here is from genome assembly GCA_020152595.1 of Chiridota heheva. Lineage (NCBI taxonomy): Eukaryota > Metazoa > Echinodermata > Holothuroidea > Apodida > Chiridotidae > Chiridota > Chiridota heheva. The sequence continues at coordinate 2,048,311 of JAIGNY010004120.1, read as the reverse complement.
CCTTATAGTTTTCATTATAAAATTCAGCCCTAAACCCCAACCCATACCTTCCCCAACCTCCACACATTTCCAGGCCTACATCGTGGATTATAATCTAGCTTTCAATTTAAGAAAACATGTGTGTCAAGCAGCATAAAAATGTACAAGTGCAAAGCATCATTTAAGCAAAATTATACAAAAGAGTATTCTTAACGTATGACAAACTGGACATCACAAATGACACAAATCCCCTCGCTGCTGATAACACACCTTCTACCCACTTCCCCACATGCCATCCCAGTCTCTGTCCCACATGACATCCCACCCTCGTCCCAATTCCCCCATCTACCAATCATCATCCCTGTAACTATAGGCCAGTGAGTCTTACTAGTGTTGTTTGCAAAGTCATGGAGTCCATTGCTGAGGATGTTGTACTAAATCATTTACTGGTCAATGGTTTGTTGAATTTGTCCCATCATGGCCTAAGAGGTCTTGTGTTTCTAATTCATTGGAGTTTCTTTTTATCTATTTAGACTTCCAAAAAGCATTTGATAAGGTTCCGTTAGGCGGGCTTGTGATGAAAACAGGAGCGCTTGGTGTGGAGGGAAAGTGTGCCAGTTGGATAAATTCTTGGTTAGTTGACAGGTCACAAAGAGTTGCTGTTAATGGTAAAGTATCTTCATTAAAGAAGGTTACAAGTGATGTTCCTAAGGGTTCTGTGTTGGGTTCGCTTCTTTTTCTAATCTTCATTAATGATATTGATGTATCCCTTGGATTCAGGATTTGTAAATTTGCTGATGACACTAAGCTGTACAGGATTCTTGATGATGCTAGGGATTCTTTGATTTTTTACTTTTGCAAACTGATCTGGATCAGTTCGTTTCTTGGTCCCAAACATAGCAATGTCATTCAATGTTGATAAATGTAAAGTTATTTATTTTGGTCAAAGCAATTTGGCTTTTGATTACAGCATGAATGGTTCAAACTTGGTTGTGTTGCTCAAGAAAGGGATCTAGGTGTTGTCATTACTAGCAATCTGAAGCCTTCTAAACAGTGTGCTTTAGCAGCTGCAAGTGCAAATAGAATTGTTTGGTGTGATTAGAAGACATTTTTGTTTTTTTGGTAGAGAGGTTGTTCTTAATTTGTATAAGCAGTTAGTCAGGCCTCACCTTGAGTATGCTATTCAGGCTTGGAATCCCTTCTTTGAGAAGGAGAAGTTCATTTTGGAGCAGATTCAGCAAAGAGCCACTAGACTTATTCTCGAAGTAAGCAATCTCTCTAATAAATCTACATGTAGGTTGCAAATTCTTGGTTTGACTACGCTTGAGTTGAGAAGAATACGTGGCGATATGATTCAGGTTCTTAAATTCCTATATCGTAGTGCTTTGACTTCCTGTTATTTCTTGCATGTTTCAGCTAATACTCATGCGACACGTGGTAACAGTTTGAAGTTGACCAAAGAGTTCTCACAGATAGATATTCGGTGTTTTGGCTTTTTGCAAAGAGTTGTTAATGAGTGGAATGGTTTGCTTGAATGGTAGTTAGTTCAATTCTGTTCACAATTTCAAAGCCAACATTGGTAAGTACTTTGCTGACTCTGGGCATCTTTTTTTTTTGTAGTGGTGGTGGTGGTATTAGCTTGGGCTTTTTTAACCCTTCTTAGCACGTAACCTTGTTATGTTATGTTTTTATGTCATCTTCTACCCAACATTCCTGATGACATCTCACCACATCTCCCTTAAAGGATTAGTTCAGGGGTCAAGCGAATCAATCTGATATGAAAGAGGACTTCAAAAGAAACAAAATGGTTAAGAAAGCATTCAAAAATCTTATTCTATTAAGGGGATATTCAAGTTTAAAGTTTGGTTTTTTATTTGTGTAGAAATGACTGAAATCAGAGGAGTTCTGACATCACAGCCTCAGATTCTTAAAAATCTTTATGTATTCTATCATATTTTGTCTTGCTATTTTTGTGGCTTAAAAACTATTGGATATGTCAGGAAAGTAGTATAACAGAATCTTGAAGGGAAATTATGATTTACCACCTGAAGAAAGGGAAAAAACAATCAAAATAGTAAAATGTTAAATAAATTTAAATTAAAACACATCAAAAATTGCTAAGAATGTGAGGATTAGGGCATCAACCTTTCATGTAGTAGACTCACTACACTAGTCACATAAGACAGAGCTTTAAACTTGAGTATCTCCTTAACGCAATAATAAATTGAAGTAGTTTCTTCACCATTTTGTTTCTCTTAACGTCCTTTTTCATGTAAGATGAAACTTGCCTGACCACTGAACTAATCCTTTTAAAATATACTCAAATGGATATTTTTCCATATATAGATAGGGCTATCTACAAAATCAAAGTCTTTTGTTTCCTCTCTATTCAAGCCAACATTTATTGTTTGTATTTCTTTTTTAAGGCAATTAAGGGATTTTATTGTGTAACTTTTCTTTCATGCCAGACAATTTTTAAACCAGCTACATTCTCCCTTGCACTGGCAAATTTGGGGTTGTTCTATTTCATTGTAAACTGATCATGTATAAACCAAAATGTTCACTAGGGTTAAAAACATTTAGCTTTCAACAGGAAGCAAACCACACTTGACTGCTAAAAACGGCAGATGCCAGTAATCTGTGAAAATATCAGAAGCAGTTTTTATATTAGGTTTAGTCTTTTATAGCCTTTCAATATTGCTCATGTGTGCCTTACTTCATGGCTAGCTCAAAATAAAAACAAGCATATCTGGAAGGATATGAAAAACTTCATACATGAATTCTTGCTTTAAGCAACATGCAAAACAGGTCATGTGATATGAAAAAACAAGCTCTATCATTTTGCAAAGTGAAAAGACATATCCAGTGCAAATTGGTCTGTCCTTGGTACATTTATACCCATACTTAAGAAGGGATACTTTTATGTTCCACTAAGCAAGAACTTTGTTAGATTATGTAAACAGAATACTAAGTTACCATACCATCTTGTATTCCAGACTTCTGATGGATACTCTGAAGAACCATTGTGATTTCACGAGAAGTCTGTTCCAAAGCTCTCACTGCTTCTCTGATTTTCTGTACGAAAAATACGTTGGAGATTTAGGTATACCTACAACATTACACTACATCTTTTTAAATCATTTAATTTATAGAACAAAGATTTCATATTACATGAGAATTTCAAAGCAGAACAACAATGCATGATGTAGCAGCTCAACATATGTTGGGGCTAGTAATTTAGTGACATGTGTAAGAGGTCAATTACTGTATAGCATAGCATAGCAAGGTTTAACGTCCCGAAAGCATCCAGTGCTGGACATTATATCAAGACGGCCACAGCCTTTGATAACCAGTTGTGAACTCACTGGTTGCAGACCCACCGGGATACGAACCCGGGATGTGCGGGTGAGAGGACAAAAGCACTAGACCTAGACCAGATTTAATGGTGATAATTAATGTTGTAGATGCCCTTACTGTAATCTCAAGACAGGAGCTTATATTATAGATGGTAGAAAACAAAAATGTTAATGATTGAAGGCAGTGGTGTAGACTGGGAAAGACTGAACTACCTAGCTATTTTTGAGGGGGGATGATATTTTGATATTTGAAAAATGGTCATTTTAAATTACATTTTTATCAGATTCTTAATTAATCAATCTATTCTCCAAATACTTTAAGTGTCACGAAAATAAACACTACTTGACCCCCTCTTCTTTTGTTTAAGTCATATAGCAATTCTGACCAAAGTCTTAACCATATCCCCAATCAAATTCTAGCAGGAATACATGTAGACTTTCTCATCATTTTCAGTAACTAAGATTTAGGAAAGAAAGTTTAAGAATTACATGAAGATTTTGAGCTGTTCACCTACAGCAGTCATACATCACAAATTTAGCATAAGTCCAAAACTGATCAAACTTTGATCAGCCATACAATTAAATCAAAAACTAAAAGCGCCATTTCCAATTTCAGAAACTGTCCAAAGATCTTTCAGGGAGCACCAATCCTTCAATTGTGAGGAATTTCTGATTTCTTACTAATTTTATTTGAACTACTGTACCACAATTTAAATGTAACAGCTCCATACCAGTTAATGTTACACTTAAATTGTGTTACTTATTTTTCGAATTTAGGCTCTGTGCTCAAGCAGGGTAAGGAAGCTTGCCTCCTCATCAGGCAAATTCTCGGGCCATCCCTGCATTGAGCTGGGCAGTCGCTGTCTGCAAGTCTTGTTGCTAACATATGTAATCACCAAAACGCAAACTATAAATTTGATTTCTTATCTCCAAATCACAGATGTGTCTTATCAGTATCATTTTTACTTTGAAATTTCTTTCCATATCAGTCACTTAAAAAGCTGAGGTCTATAGGCCACACTTGCAATGGCAACCATAGGGGTCATTAATGTTAGGCTGCATCTAGAAAAACCTCAAATTTTGATATTTTTTAAACTTATTTAGAAACTCTCCCATCCCTGGTCATGTATCTCTTAAAAATGGCAAGATAAATTCCTCAGAAATTCACACCCTCCAAAAAATATTCAAAAAGTTACCTCCAAAATTCAACAAAATTTGAACGAGACATAAAGTCTGACATAAATCATTATTTTATATAATAGAATTAAAAATAAGAAATGTACTGAACACATTTTTTGTAATTATTAAAAACTTCAATACTACTACTTAATAGTACCATGGGAGCTGCCATTTTGATTTCAAAACATGCAGATTATGATGTCATCAGTCCAGCAGGATGTTAGACTGCTTTGTATTTCTTTATAATCTACCTTATGTTTTCTAGCTTATGAAAAATTGCTTTTTTTTTTTAAAGAGTCAAGGAAATTTGTGTGTACACATGAAATTATCAAAACATGCTGACAAAACTTTGTTTCACATCATTTTGGAATAAAAACTTTAATCACATTAATAAAGAAATGCATTTCAATCCTTATATCCCTATAGTATTGGGGAAATTATGTCATCATGCACAATATTTCAATACAGAATTGAACAAAATGGCAGCCCAATGTGTCGATTTTAAACATGAATAACTTGAGATAGGAATAAGACTTTGACTTGTTGTGTTTGGCAGTTGGTTAATATTTGTATCCCCTATCACATAAAATGATGATTATATCAGACTTTGTCTCCTTTAAAGATGGATAACCTGAGATATAAATAAGATTTAGACTTGCTGTTTTTGGCAGTTGGTTAATATTTGTATTCTCTATCATATGAAATAATGATTGTATCAAACTTTATGTCTCCTAAGTTTTTGCTATGCAGCCTATACACTAATGACCCCTATGGTTTTCATTTCAAGTGTGCTGTATAGTATAGGCCACAATTGAAATGGCAACCAGGATTCAATTATTGTTGATTTGTTGATTCTTATTTAAACACCCTTACAACCCTGGTCATGACACTCTTAAATTGCAAGATAAATTCCTTAACAATAAATTACCTGCAAATACAAATCAAAAACTTTCCCCCTTGGGTGTAATATCGGGGAAAATTGAAACAGCAGTAGAAAGCTGCATCCACTGGCCTAGGCTGGAGCAGAAGGGATCCATTGACTAAGCCTTGAGGGAGAGCACTACAGACTGTGACTCATGAGTGAGAGTCTGACAGTCTGTGAGAGAGATTTATTCCATAAGGCCCCATAACAAAATTAGCTCATCACCCCTAACGTGTTATAATATAACAATGACTGATTTAAACCTACAGGTTAAGAGTCATGTATATCCCACATCTTGTATGTGACCTTCATTATCCCTTGTTGTATATACTGTACAGTTGTTTGTGTTGTAGATCATACTTTGTACAAAAAGTAAAGTTTTAGAAAACATGATTATATGAAGAAGCTACCTTAACTTGTTTGTGATATTTATTAATTCTGTTACAATGCGTATCTTTAAAAGAGTCTTATTTTTCACTCGAATCAGTATCAAATTCAGTGTCCGTACTTCTGTTTCTTTAGAATTTATACCGAATACGAATGATTCCTTTCGATAGATTTTAGTATGCCTGATGTTTACCTGACCTGGAACGCTGCAAATGCAAATAGCTGAAACGAATTGGCTTGGGGAAGAAAAACAAAACATAATAACTGCCGGCCTGAATCACTTTTCCAGTTGGATTAGGGTGATTAGCAAATGTGTTTTTATGGGGCCTTTAATTTCTAATTAAATGGTGGCGAGAAAGAACGACCACAACACACGACAGTGGCTGTTGATCGAGAGTCTATTTGTTAGAGAATGATAAACCAGGCCCCTACCATTCCCTAGTACTCCTCGTAGTACCATCGTACTGGTGCCAAATGCGTTTGATTGCTGCTGTACATTAATGGCTGGCCGTAGGCCTAGGTATGGCATTTTCTTAATCTCAACTGTACTGAGGGATAATAACTAACCATAACCTAAAGCAAGCTTGTGCTATGTAGAGTATTCCAAGCATATATCTTCACTGGTCAGCCATAAACCTAAACTAAATCATGAAAACATGTACACAGTAAATAACAGTACTTAACACTATGAAGGCCTAGGCTTATTAGTGTACTAATTAAATTAGTAAGACCTAAGGTAAGTATTAAATTCGTCATTCTAAGTATTCTTACTCTTAGTTCATTCTTACCTCTCTAGTTTCATGCTCATTTGACAAATGTTCATTGAACCTGGAGAAAAGGCTTGATAAATCATCGGCCATTTCAGAATGTTTCACTAAAGAAAAGAGTCGAAAAGTATGCTATGCATTAAAATAATTCCAATCAGTATGAAGACAATTTGTCAGCATATCGTGTAACTACTAATGCTTTTCTAAGGCCATGCTAGTTTGGAAAGTCAAATCCACGCTATTACAGGTGTCATGTAACCATTTGGGATCAAATGTGGTTTAGTTGGTCAGTTATCAGATGGTTGTCATATCAGCCGAGCATATGATTTTGAGATGAAATTTGCAAAACGCATGGAAAAAATTCAGCACACTAATAAAGGTATGACGAGGAGACGTTTGGAAGGACGGTTGTGTGGGTTGCCATGCATTATGGGTACCGGGGTAGAGCCAAGGGCGCATTACCACAGTGCTTGGAGAAAATTGTTTCCTATCTCTCGGAGAGTGATTCGATTCTATGTAATTAACTTATTTTTCGGATTTAAGTCCACGGCAGCAGTAGCGTAGCCAGCATTAAAAGAGTGAGGGGGTCCGAGAAAGTCCTAGACCCCCCTCCTAAGACGAATTGTTAAAATTTAGCCATTTCTAGGCCGGGAAATTTTGTTTTTCTAAAGCAAAAAATATATAAAAAACAAAGATTATCCTCGAGAAAGTGGGGGTTCCGGACCACCCCCTCCCCTCCCATCCGTGGACTCTGGGGAGTATGCAGTGCTTATAAGAAATTGTCCCGGGGCCTTCATTTGTGGGCTCCACTTGTGTTACTTGGGCCACACACATATACACACACAAACACGGTGACACTTATTTATCTTGGCCTCGCCGTTTCCCCCCCTCCCTTCCATATGTGAGGTATGTGTATATGTGACGCCCGAGAAGGTGCCTTTTTTGCACCATTTTTTTCGTGCAGGTGTCTTTTTTTGTTTTTTTATACTCAAAAGTGACACGCCCAATTCAAGCTAAGATGGGCTTATTATTGAAAAGAATGTTCACGTGTAAGTCAGTAAAGTCAGCCAATCGAGGATCAGCCAGCCGAAAAAATGTTTGGAAGTCTTGACTTGGCAATACCAAATACAAGGTAACTTTCGTAAATCAAGATACCCTCTAGGGGCGCCTAGGGGCCCACTTGTGTCAGGGGGGACACACCCTCCTAACGAACACAACCGCCTCACAACCCTCAGTTTGGGATGTAAGTGTTACCCTTTTCATATACCCATCCCGCGCCCTCCGGCTTTACTCAAACTTTATTCCCAATTTGAACAGTTGAAAGCAAGAATGAGCTATGTCACGCATATATTCGGTGGTTTTGGTATACCAAACCCAAACAAGAACTGTCGGAAGGACAGTGTGCTCGACTATCCAAAGCTAGTATATGGAATGGGCTTATTGAGAGAAGTATTTACAGAAATAGAGCAGCAGAGGCAGACGATTTCATATTACTTGAGCTTTGAAAGATGCACTTACATTTTCATTTGCTTTGTTAATTTTCACAACATTTTACTACAAGCTTGAAAATATCTTTGAATTTTCCCAAATATTTCTTGACAAAAAAACTCAGGGTTACCTTATCCAGTAAATCAGAAAACATGGAAAAGCTAGCAGTCTTTATTACTACAAAATCTCTTTTAGTTATATCAATTGAACAACACAAAAAGGAGAAACCCTGACTTGCCAATGTCAATGAAAGAATGTCATTAAGCCCTATTTCCAACCTGGATCCTCCCCAACCCCTACAAATTCCCAGAACTACATTTTGAATTGTAATGCAACTTCCAATTTAAGAGAATAAATGTCAAGCAAAGTCAATCAGCATGAAAAATGTACAATAACATTAAAGCAAAATTATGCGCAACAATATTGCTTAACATATGACAAAATAAACATTGGAAAAGATACAAATCCCCTCACCCCTAATAATGCATATTCCAGACTGTCCCACATTCCATCCCAACCTGTCCCGAATGTCATCCCACGCATATACTCCACGCAATCACACCTGAAAACCAGACACTGTATGTCATTCCACAACTTGCATTACCCACATGTCATCGCAACTGAAATCTAGATGATACCCCACCACATGCCATTCCAGTTTGTCCAACATGTCAAACCACCCTGTTCTACATGCAAACCCACCCTGTTCCACATGCCAACCCATCCTGTTCCACATGCCAACCCACATTGTTCTAGATGTCAATCCACCCTGTTTAAGATGCCAATGCATCCTGACCAACATCCCACCTCACCATGCATTACATACGATTCCACCCTGTCCCACTTAAAATCCCACCCATATCCTAATTCCTTAAGCTACTTTATCATCATGTCATCTTCTACCCCACATTCTGCTTATTGTTTATATATCCCAAACTCCTAACTTAACAATCTTTAGAAGCGAGGAAACTTTCATGCTTCTTTATTCATGGCAAGACAAACATTTTGATTTTTTATTGATGTCAAGAATGTCAATATCATAACAAAACTAGAAATGTGAAGTTAGTAAGTCATAAGCCATATGTATATATATATATATTTTTTTATCTGAGGTCAAACATTTTGTACGCAAGCCTATTGTTATGCAAATAACCTACTTAATATGCACACTACACCTCACCATTGAGTGTAGACAAATAATTTCATTGTTATGCAAATAAGTAATTAGTATGCACACAACACCCCCATCCCAATCATACTCATTAGAACAGTACCCAAGTCGTCTACCCCATATGCCAAGTTACATGAATGTACACCATTCATAACTTCTGAAAACTTTAAAAAAAATTAAGTGGACGCCGACGCAAACCGACACCGACGCCGACCGACACCGACCGTCGCCGACGCCGACCGACGCCGATGCCTACCGACGCCGACGCCGACCGACGCCGACGCGGACCGACGCTGATGCCGACCGACGCCGACGTCGACCGACGCCGACGCCGACCGACGCCGACGCTGACCGACGCCGACCGACGCCGACGCCGACGCCGACCGACGCCGACGCCGACCGACGCGAAACGTATGGCTTCTATGGGCTTCGTCCCCTCGGTCCCTATACCAGGGCTTCTGTCCTAGATTTGACAATATTTTAAGCATTCACCAACAGCAAGAGAAACGCAGAACTTTTGAGGGCTTCCTCTCATAAACCCTAACACGGCTTCAACCTTGGAGATGCTCCTAAAATCGCGAGAAATGCATGGCTTCCAGTTTTCCAGGGGCTTCGTCCCTAGATTTGGCACAATTTTGAGCAATTTTTTGCTACCAAAGTTACGAGAAAAGCAAGGCTTAGGCTCTAGATTTTACACAATATTAAACAATATTTTGCAATGAAAATCACGTGAAACGCAGGGCATCCGTGGGTCTTGCCATCTGGACCCCATGGCTTTGCTCTCTGGACCCCATGGCTTCGCTCTCTAGAACCCATGGCTTCGCTCTCTGGACCACATGGCTTCTCCCTCTGGACCCCATGGCTTCGCCCCCCCCCCTCTGGACCCCATGGTTTCGCCCTCTGGACCTCATGGCTTCGCCCTCTGGACCCCATGGCTTCGCCCTTTGGACCCCATGGTTTCGCCCTCTGTACCCCATGGCTTCGTCCTCTGGACCAATGGCTTTGTCCTCTGGATCGTACCAGTGGTTCACCCTTAGACTTGAAAAACTGATTTTACCTAAGTTCCTGCTACCAAAATCATGGAAAACGTATACGGCTTCGCTCCTGGACATTATACGATTTTAAGAAATTTTCTGTTATAAAATAACGAGAAACATAGGGCTTTCTGGGAACCCTACAACGACTGCCAAAGGAAATCATGAATTTACGACCGTAAACTAATCAATTCGATAATTTTACCTGTCATCTAACGGTGCATGCCAATTTAGATCTATATGTGCCCAACGTTTTACTTTTTTTTTGGGGGGGGGGCACCAACATGCCCTTGTCCCTAATGAAACATGACCCACCACGCTATTGGTACCAATGGCAAAGGGCCCACCCAGGGGGTTCGAGATCGGTGGCCAACAACACTTACTCCTTTAAATTTGTCTCCTATATAAATAAATCTGGCTATGCATCTCTGTTGGTAATGTGAACTTTGATATCTGCTTTAAGTTGCAGTTAAAATAAATATATCAAGCAAACATGGAGCTAAAATCAATATAAGTGTGTAAATTGACCTAAATTAAATATTGTTTGAATCTAACGAAGGATCTTTAATACCAGTGGTTATGGTTGTTTGATACAATTTATACTAGAGCTGTACATCGGTTGCATGGGAATTGGCAGATTGGTAAAGAATAGATTCACATTATAGTCTGATGGAAACACCCACTGGCATAGCCAGAGGAAAGGAAGGGAGGGGGATCAAGGGGCATGCCCTCTCCAATCCCACACCAAAAAACATAAATTACACCTCAACAAATTTACCCGTAACGTCTCTATGCCTGCCAGGTGGTTCCAACTACAGTTCTTGACAAATTTCAATGAGCAATTCAGCATATAAAACCCAAGAGCTTTTATAAACTCTGTATATAATGCACACCCAGACTGTGTAACACATATCACACAGACAATTACCCTTCCTCCTACCCCCAAAAAAAAAAAAAAAATATATATATATATATATATATATATATATATATATATATATATATATATATATATATATATATATATATATATATATATATATATATATATATATATATATATATATATATATATATATATATGTATATATATATATGCATGCATGCATGCATGCATATATACATACATGCATACATACATACATACATACATACATTTATACATATATGCATGCATGCATGCATACATACATACATATACATACATATATACATACATGCATACATACATACATACATACATACATACATACATACATACATGCATACATACATACATGCATACATACATACATACATATATACATACATATATATATACATACATATATACATGCATATATATACATATATATATATATATATACATACATATATATATATATATATATATATATATATATATACATATATATATTTATATATATATATATACATATATATATATATATATATATATATATATATATATATATATATATATATATATATATATATATATATATATATATATATATATATATATATATACATATATACATACATATATATATATATATATATATATATATATATATATATATATAAATATATATGAATATATATATATATATATATATATATATATATATATATATATATATATTTATATATATATATATATATATATATATATATATATATATATATATATATATATATATATATATTTATATATATATATGTATATATATATATAAATATATATATATATATATATATATATATATATATAATATATATATATATATATATATATATATATATATATATATATATATATATATATATATATATATATATATATATATATATATATATATATATATATATATATATATATATATATATATATATATATATATATATATATATATATATATATATATATATATATATATATATATATATATATATATATATATATATTTAAAATTCGTGTCTTTCCGCAAGGGAAAGATGACTTTCAGTTTTTATCAGATATCGGCAAACAACATGCATGTTTTTTTAAGATACCAGAAAAGATTTATGAAGCATAGAGGAATAGTTCAAGCCTGGGTTGGGTAGACACGCCAGTGCACCACAACTGGTTATCAAAGGCCGTGGATATTGACTTGGTTGTTGATGTTATGTCTCATGATGAACTTTTAAAGCTATTAAAAACTGGTCTTTCAACCCCTTCTCATGAAACCACAATTAAAAATGGATTCTTCTGAAACCCACTTCAGATTTGGTCGCAAATCATCTGCACGAATTGGCCTAATTCAGCACAATCTCATCCTCTCTTTGCCTGAGTGCACTTTTCACACAAAAAACACGTGTACTGTGGCTTTGTGTATGACCTGTCACTGTTAGCAGTTGTGGTTTTGTGTTACAGATTTAAGATAAGATTATGGTATATTGGGCTTGAAAATATAATCTCCCGATCTGAATGTGGTAAACATTCGGGACTTATGGGGTAAAAAGCAATAGCATGATAAGTTCGTAATGTGTCCGTACGTCGTACCTGTGTTCTCGTCCGGGTCGTATTAAGCGTTTCGTGATAGCATTGTTACTATCATAACCGAATACACAGGCGACGACCCCGTCACTGTAATTGTATGTTCACTCGTCGTCATCGTTGTACTTTATACCCGTCCACAAACATATGTGACAGAGAGCGCCTTTTATTCTGTTTGCAAATCTAATATTACGCCTGCACAAAAATAATGACAATTCATTTTCATTTCTGTTGGTTTTGCAAGCCTGCAAACCTCATTCCAAACTGGCACTGACAAAATTGTGGTAAGTATCAGATCATGTTCTGTTATGTAAGTCTAATATCAATAGATTTGACTTTGGCATTATCGATACGTGCCCATAAATCGGAAGACTATTGGTTCATTTAAACATGAAAAACGCTTGGTAAAATTAGAAAAGAAGACCAAATTGGCCTGTATATAAGTATGACAGAATCACACGACTTCCACTGTGACTATTTCGCCCGCTAGCATGACTTGTACACTTTCAAGATACTTGGCGACAATAGGATCACTATACCAGCTATTATCGTACTTGATGAATATATATAATTATTTGTAGAAACTTATTAGGGTTTCATATGCGAGATCCTGGGGGGGCCTCCCCTTCTATACCGACATATACCTGCTTCAGGGGGTGAGCCTTACGATGAACTCGTATCTTACTTTCATCGCGGGGCCTGTTTGGGCCCGCAGCCACGGGAAGGGGGAGGGGGAATTTTGGAGACAATGTCCCCCAAAATATGTCTGCCTCCCGAAAAAATAATTTATTCAAAAAGTTGTAAAATGCATAATAATTTGTACTAGCACTGTAGCAGTATAAATCACACATACAGTTGCTAAACAAACCTTAATTTATATAATGATAGCTGTGGTAAGTAGTATGCAAACATTTGTTGTAAAAACAAAAATGTGAAATAATCTATTAATATTATTATTATCAAATTATGTTTATATAGCACTTGACTGAAACCCTTCAGCTAGATTATGATCTAAGATGTATTTGTTAAGTTGTGAAGCCACCACTTTTTCGCAGAGTTCAGATATGAAGCCCAAATTGGACACTGGGCGATAATTTGTGTATACATCTTGATTTAAACCTGATTTTTTAAGCAATGGTTTAACAATGGCTTCCTTCATTGCAGCAGACACAGTATCGCTCTGTAGAGATAAGTTGACTATTTTAGTAATAACTGGAACTAACTCAGAACTGCATAACTTGACCATTTTAGTAGGAATTTACAGTTTAGTGGATCATTCTTACAATATGCTGTAGATAAATTGGTAACAAGTTTCTGTATCTCTTCTTCCGACGCAGTTGCAAACGCGCGGAATCTAGCGGTATCACCGCAAGCTGCATGGTTCAACCTGAAAATCTTTCATGGTTTCTTCTTAATACTGAGATGTATTTTCGTGATTTTGTTTTTAGAGAATTCAGCAAAATTGGTAGGTAGAGTTTCAGGTTTAGTGTCGTATGGATAGATAGGTTCCGCTTCTCCAACAAGAAGAGATTTTGCTGTATTAAACAATTTCTTCTTGTCCGATTTTGACTCGATGATGTTTCTCTTATAGTATTCCGTTTGAGCATTGTTACAGAGACTGTTCACATACTTTGTCTGATTTTTGACCGCTTGACGATCGGTAACAGTACACTGTTTGCTTTCCGTATTTCTGGATTATACCAGGCAGTATCAGGGCGTACAGTTACCACTTTTGTAGCCAGTGGGGCATCTTTCTCCAGAACAGAAGATAAGACAGAATTGTATTGATCAAGTGCACCCAAATTTCCATCCAATGCAGAAATGTCTTGCTTAAAAGAATCAATGTCAATTGCTCGTAAATTACGGGTAGTTGCTGTCAATTTAATCCATTCAGGCTTGTTAATATTAATCGACATATTGATGAAATGATGATCGGAGATATATGAAGGGATAACTAACGTTGCCACATTCATTCCTGTTAAGTCAGTTCTAGTGATAACAGTGTCCAGGCAGCGTTTTTTTTTTCTTTCTGCAGTCCAGAAATGCCATTACAGATTTTGTTCAGCCAATTATATACAAGAATGACGATGACGTAATTAAATATGAATATTCATATACAACTTATGACATATCGTCTTCCAAAATAATTTGGGATTTAGTAATTCCATGACCGCGAATAACATTACTTTGCCGGAAAACAATGGAAAAAACCTGACACTACAGATATGGCACAATTTAAAATGTGTTACGAAGCGAATCCTCCTTTGAATATCGAGGAAGTACCTAACAATATCTCGGTAAATGGTGTTCTGAGTGAAGTTTTAACACTCGCTCCTTGTATGAAAATTAAGACATGATTTATGAAGTAGTAGTTAAGCGACTTTCCCTTGCATTAACACTTTTCCTTGACACGTGTTGTAGGTACGGAGTTTTTGGTTAGTGTGTAACAATCAAGGTGGAGCTTATTCGCAGGGCATTGATAACATATACCCTAACCTAAAACCTAACCCCAACCCTAACCTTATTCGCAGTGCTGGCTTGAGATACTGTGTGGATATTCGCAGGGCTACCCTGCGAATAATCACTTTAAAAAATCAAAGTTGTATAGCAATAGTTCTCACGTTGTATACGTAGATCTTTAAGCTGCTGTATATGCGTGAGATAATTCGCACTAGTTGTAGGTATGCCTAGGCCTAGTGCGACTTAATGCCCAAAAAGACGTTTGTATATGTTGTAGGTGAGTTTTATCCTTTTTGAACATTTTTCTTTAAGTCCCGATTTTCCTTTTTGGACGGAGTGCGTAGTCGTAGTGAGTACTCCATGCATGCATTACATACTATACAGGCTATAGTATACAGTCCTGTGTTATAGGACTAATGTTGTATATGAATATTTAAATTTAATTACGTCATTGTCATTCTTGTATATGATTGGCTGAAAAAATCTGTAATGGCAATCTGGACTGCAGAAAAAAAAGACGCGTCCAGGCAATGACCAGAATCATGAGTAGGCTCAGATATAGGAGATTGTAAATTTAGAGACATGATAAGGTTTTCAAATTTCATAGTGTCTGGAGAAAGTTTATCATCGAGGTGCAGATTAAAGTCCCCCATAATAAGAAGATCTTTTGAAGACGCTGACACATTTGCAAGAGAAACAGATAACTCGTCAATGAATTGATTGTTCATATTCCCCGCACATGCAGGGGGGCGGTAAATTATCAACAACATGACAGAATTATCTCCGTGAGACATAGTGCAATGAATGTTTTCAAATGTTACCGCTTTAAAGTCATGAAATTTTAAACGAATATTAGCTTTATGGAGTAGTCCAACACCGCTTGCGCCCGACTGGTGGGGCACGCTGTGAAACTTATATCCGTTGGATGTTATCTGATTAAGAATGGGTAAATCTTGATCAGGAAAGAGCCAGGTTTCCGTGATCACTAGTAGGTCTAAGTCATTATCAACAAGTTTATCATAAATAGCAGTTATTTTATTTCTTACCGATCTTGCATTCAGAAGTTGCCTTGATATTTCGGGAAATGTAGGTGAATTGTAACATCTCGGATAAATGAGATTGGTAAGTTCAATCAACGGACTTAAGCTCTTTGGTTCAATACCTCTATTTGACGAGCCAGAACAAATGTTTAAGACACTTCCCCCACGTTTTCCTCGAAACTCCCCCACGTTTTCTAAACGAAATAAATTATTTACTTTCAAACATTTTACCGTAGTATCATTCAACCATTTTCTAGAACGCAAACAACTTGGACGATCATAGCCAGATAGTGCAAAAGCTGAGTCTTACTGTATCTAAGCATAGTTGATCGGATGAAAGAGCGTGTAGAAGCTCTTTGATCGGATTAAGTACTTCAGAGAGCAGCCAGTATAATAATTCAAAGTAACTCAAGTTCAAGCGAAAATGTTTGATGAAGTTGGCTCTTCACTAAGCGTTGTTCATTTCCATGGACATGAAATCGTGGAAAGGATATAATGTATAGTTTACTGACTAAAAGATGTCATAAAAAAACACGATAAAATTGCTAAAACAACGAAACTATCAGTAAAAAACAGCTAAATAAGTTGTCCATAATGTAGAGGCAATCTGTAACACACATGCGGAAGTTCAAAACTGGGCTAAAAATACAAAAATATCAGATTTTTGACAGGAAAGAAAAATAGAAACGGCAAATATCAACATATATATATATATATATATATATATATATATATATATATATATATATATATATATATATATATATATATATATATATATATATATATATATATATATATATATATATATATATATATATATATATATATATATATATATATATATATATATATATATATATATATATATATATATATATATATATATATATATATATATATATATATATATATATATATATATATATATATATATATATATATATATATATATATATATATATATATATATATATATATATATATATATATATATATATATTTAAATATGCTAAAGTCAGGGGCGGATTCAAGGGAGGGCAGGGGACATGGCCCCTGAGATTTTCCGTACCATGAGATTATTCTTACTGAATCACGGTTTATGCAAATGTTCTTCAATTTTCGGGAAATTTTATTTCATGTCTGGGAAATCTAAGTTCCATCGTGAAATTTTCTTCATTCTCGTGCAATTTTCGAAAAATTCCTTAACATGGGGCTATTTTTCTTCAATTTTCGATAAATTTTCTTCAATTTTCGATAAATTTCCTTCAATATTTGAAATATGTTTTTCAATTTTGGACAATTTTCTTAATTCTTGTGTAATTTTCTTCTATTTTTCTTTATTTTGGGGCATTTTTATTTTTTGGGTAAATTTTCTTCAATTTTTGGTAAATTTCCTTCAATTTGGGGCAATTTTATTCTATTTTTAAGTCACACATTTTTCTTCAAATTTTGGAAAATTTCATCCAATGTGTTTGGAAGTTTTCTTTGTTTGGGGCATTTTTTCTTTCATTTTCGGTAAAATTTCTTCGGTTTCGGGAAATTTCTTTCAATATTTGTGATATCCTTTCAATGTTTTGGAAATTTCTTTCATTTTTATGCAATTTTTGAAAATTTATTTTATTTTAGGACAATTTTTCTTTGATTTTTGCTTAATTTTTTTCAATTTTCGGGAAATTTCCTTCATTTTGAGGCAATTTTTCTTCAATTTTGGGGATATATTTTCCAATATGTTTTATTGATCATGACAAAACTGCTCATCAAACACGTTATCGCATCATCCTTCTCCCCCACCCCCCCCCCTTCCCCTTTCTCCCCTTCCCCTTTCTCCCCCCTCAAAATAACAATAATGTAAAGATACGGATCCGGGCCTGTTCGAGAGCCCCTGCACGCAATGAGGGCAAGGGGATGGGTGAAATTACATGAGAGGGCAGTGTTACGACATCACTTGAGTCATAACCGCATGGTAATAAACAGTCGGGAATCCAGTGGGAACAAAATCATTGTGACTTTTTCTGATAAAGTTTTAATAATTCTTCATGGCAAGAAATGGTTTTGGAGTATCACAACCGTAATGTTCTCTTTTTTCATCAATTCTTTTCTATTTCCCATATCAGCAGGATTTACAAAGTTGAGCATATTTGCCGAATACAGTTTAAACCACTAATAACGGTTGTCATGGCAGGAAAACATAGTATATTCGTGTATGGTACATTGAAGAAAGGACAGCCTAATTATTATGTGATGACAAGCTCGAAAAATGGGACAGCAAAATTTCTTGGCAATGCGATAACAGAGAAAAAATACCCACTTGTTATTGCATCGTCATTCAATATTCCATTTTTGTTCCAAAGGGAAGGTGTCGGACATGTAAGTATTGTATAAATCTGTTCTGTTATCTATCATTTTACGGAACCTAGTAGCCAGAATCTTTGTCAAAGAGGGGCACAAGCAATTCAAAAGAAGGCATTAAGCTACCCCAATCCTCATGCACTCTTGTTACCGAAAAATTCTGAAATGTTGAAGGACAAGTCGGATATTTTCAGAGAAACTTTAACATTTTGAGCAAAACGTCGAATATTGCAAAAACTTTGAAAATGTTAAAATTCGGAAATTTGGTAATGCTAGACCTAAGATAGAAATGCAGTTTTCGCAAATTTTATGATCCTTGTCCCAAGATGGCTGGTGTAACTAAACTCTAGTAAATTTTGCAAATTAGAATCTGCACAAAATTTCCGAGTTTTTGAAAAATTTCGGCCAGGAGGGGCAATTTCCGCCTGCACCCTCTTTAAGCTACGCCATTGGGACAGGCTACACATGACCGATCATGGTGATTTTGGGGGAAAGCGGCCCTGACAATGGACACCATTTTATGGCGGTATAGATAATATGTTAAGACATGATGAATGGGTCTTAGTGGCAGGAACTGAAAGACATTTTTGCTTTAGATAAAAGAAAAAGAAAACTACGGGGCAGTCTATTGTGCCACGACATCTACGACATTGCTACTCGCAGCGCCTCACTAAATCTTTCTTAAACAGTGTACACGTTGTCAGGTTGTGTCACGCTTAAATCATTTCCTAAATAAACTCTGTACGTGCGTACATACAGTGTATGTGTAATTGCACACTGTATGTATGGAGTGTAGGGCAGTGATGCGTAAATTTTCGGTGGCCTTGAATTGTTCGATTTTCCAATATGTGGAAAGTGATGTAACTTGGGCGCGAATCTTCAGAGGAGTACAAGGGTGAAGCTCTGAAGGTTGTGTGTGCGTGTGAGCCCCAATATGGCTTAAATTGAGATTTACAAAAAGTTCCAGCAGATGAAAAGAAGAAAATGAAAAATTATACAGCATAATTAAATTAAAGCCCATTTATTAATATTAAAATGTGGCGGCGTAGAATTTATTCCAAAAAGATACTGATTGGCCTATCAATGTAGGTGCACGCTGTGCCATTGTTTTCAAGCAATCAAAACACAGGAATTTAATTTTATTTACTTCGTACGTAAGAGACGACAACTGGCCTTTAAAATTAACTCCAGTTCTAAAGTCATGGGAACAATTTTCTCCTACTGGCAGACTGGTTTAAATGCAGGCAAATGCAATACAAAGCGTGAAATATGGTTTTAAATTTCAAATGTATTAGTCAAAGAGCTGTATTAAAACATTGACCGAAATTTGTTTCTAATTTATGAAGGATTTGGAACATAAAATATACAACAAAAAAATGATCGAAATGGCAGAAAACAGACTGTTTTGTATTTTGTTACCTGATGCCGCTATAGCAACGCTCCCTTCCTATCCTGTATACGGCTTCCTATTGACACACTGTTATTGTCACATGTTTTATTGTTGCAATAAATGTACTTTTAACCAGGCGTGGATCCAGGAATTTCCGAAAGGAGGAGGGGGGAGGGGAGGGGGGGAAGGGGGAGGAGAAGGGGGCACATCATTTCTGACTGAGTATTCTCTAATTCAAAGATTTTATTCTTCTTACACTCCACGCGCACACCCCTGGATCCACGCCTGTTAAATGTCACACGCTATTGTTATTGCACAAGACGTGTGTGATATGAATTCTCTTTGTATGACATTATGATGACATTTAAAGATTGGTGAGGAGAATTGTGTTGTGAAAGGAATAATACAATTCATATTTCACTGTTAATCTATGCTTGTATGTAAATAGAAAATGTCCCCAATGAGCAGGATGCATGTTGCACCAGTGATATTCAACTTTACTACTGTATGTCAAAACGTCAGCAGGCCTTTTTACGTCTATGTTACAAATACAAATATGTATTGGTGGGCCATTTACCTAAGTAAATAAGATAAACTTCATTATAATTGTTCAAATGATATGCAGGAAACCGTTTACTTGCAAGCCTACTTTCTAAAATAAACTGATAGAGTGATAAAGAGATTATGTATCGCTCTAATATATTATATGATGCAAATGATCTTACAGATGGTAAAGGGAGAATTATACGAGGTTGACGATCAGATGTTGGATGCTTTGGATGAATTTGAGCAACATCCAACAGCCTACTTACGCCAAGAAGTAACTTGTCTACTTCAGCCTGCTGAGACAACATCCTCATCTCAAAATGTGCCAATCACTTGCTGGATATATCTGTTCCCTCGTTTTGATGAACGTTTATTGCAACTACATTACTACAATGATTATGACAGCAATGGCGCTCATGGAAAACCATTTTATACAAAAACCTTAAGCAACGAAGAAATTGCCCAAGTGTTCATGGAAGTTACAGGTAAAAGAATATGAACTGCATTTTAGGAATATATTAGGATGAGAATAGTTTATAAAAAGAATTAGCCTATAATCTTCGGTTGATCACTTAACCCACATTAACATGGCAAAGTGCATTAGGCAAGTGCAGATTGTTGCAATTTAAAGGCTTATCAAGGTCCATCTTATATGAAAGAGGACTTAAAAAGAAACAAAATGGGGAAGACAGCATTCAAACATTTTATTCCGTCAAATAGATATTTAAGTTTAAAGTTTGATATCATTTGTGTAGAAACGACTGAAATCAGACTTGTTGTGACGTCACAGCCTCAGATTCCTCAAAAATTTTATGTATGCTATTCTATTTTGTCCTGCGATTTTGTGGCTTAAAAACTATTGGGTATGTCAGGAAAGTAGTTAAACAAAATCTAATAAGGGTACCGTAAATACGGCCCGGGCGCTAACGAAAACAACATTGCATCACTTTCTAGGCCCAAGTTTCTTTCTTCTATCATGCTCCAGGACCGCATACAGGGTGCTATTCGAACTGCATTGTGTGAACTGGTTTTACTATAGCCCCACAATAACTACCACAGAAACATCGTGAGGGTCAGACTCAAAATAAGCAAATAATGTAACAAAACTTAATTGAAGTCTTCAAATAAATGAAATAGATTATGTTATCAGGCAAACTATATTAGGTGGCCGCTTATTAGAACAGGGGCGCTTAATACATTGGATACGGTAATTATATTTTACCCCTGAAGACAGTTTAAGGGGAAATGATTTAGTTGAAAAAATGTCAAATAGATTTCCTTAAAAAAAATATACGTTAAAGATTGTTAAGAATGTGATGATTAAGGGCGCCAACTTCCATAGCAGAATAACTACATCAGTCATTTCTACACAGATAAGACAGAGTCAGGCATAGTTTCATTTTCAATTTGTGTTAGAATTGAATTTCACTAATATGCAAGAAAGTAGAGGAGTAACCATTGCACGGAAGATTTTTCTACGTCAAACGATATCTTTAATACTTATATTAATTTCTTTACAGTTTTTTCCTTTGCAATTTCGTCCTCCATAAGACATGACTGAGCCCTAAACTTATCCTACAATTTTTCATGAAATGCACGAGCCCAACTGCCCAAAGACACAACCTGTGACAGATATCATTAAGATTAGCTTAATTAGAAGAAAAGATGATATTAAGCCCCAAAATAGCAAAAAGTTTCATCAAAATTGGTTTCGACTTAATAATAAATTTGAAGATTTGTATTTACATTTGTGGCATCCAAATAGAAAAGCAATTAATTCATGTTTACTAATTGCAGCATGGGACTAATATTGAATCAGTTTTTAAAAGTAAAATAAAAATTTTGTAAAATGAAAATGTTGGGCAAGTTTAGTGGCGTTACGCCGAAGCTGGAGGATCACGCTGGCGGAAGGTGACGCAGGGGCGTAACTTAGGGTGGGGGGGGGGGGGTATTACACCCCTAGAAAAGAAATCATCGAACAATACTTATTTTGACTATTTCGTCGGGGAAAAAATGGCCCAGTACTGAAACAAAACTGTATAGGAAAGTTATTATATATACCTTTATATCTTCATTTCTTTGTAGAAAGACAAAATACTTTTGAAAATGTTCTGGATAAAGCATCATATTTTTTTAGTTACCTTCATAGCCATACGAGTAACCCCCTCTCCCTCCGTTGGCCGGATACCGATTTTAGTCGGGCAGAAATGTGGACTTGTAGTCTGCATATCTCAATCATGCCCGACTTATGCAGATAGATATCCGAATCATATCCTCCCAACCGCCAACTCGGCACGTGATGCTGACATGATGACAGCATCATAATTAGATAATTGGGCACTTAGTCGGGCAGAGATATAAAATATCGGATGTACTGTTTAAATCAGAGATACATCTCAATCATGCCCGAATCGTTATATCAGAATCATGTCCTCTCGACTCGGCATCATGTTGACAATACCGTATACTTGGCAACTTAGCAGCCTAGTCTGTTCAGTCGGGCAGAGATATAAAATGTTGGATGTCTGTATGTACTGTTTAAATTAGAGATACATCTTAATCATGCCTGAATCGTCTAGGTATCAGAATCATCTCTACTCGACTCAGCATGATGCTGATTGGGCTCGGGTTGGGCAACTGTACGCAGGAAACGATTATATGAAAATCATGCCCGCCCACAGACGTTTAAAGTCAGGAGCCCTGATGATCATGGGCCATTTTTGGGCATCAGAAGCTAGCAATCTTCCAGGGGCCTTGACCCTATCAGAGCTGCATCCATAAACCCAACAATAGTGGCCGGATTTTGAAGGGAATTTTTCCTCTGCCTGTTTACATGATATGGTAACACAAATGCTTATATGAGTAAATTTTAACATTATAATTTGCTTTTTTTGTTTCTTTTCATCATTGCTTTAAACAACAATTATCGAAACTACCTGAGATCTCTCTTCAAGTGGGGAATGTAACTATACGCACAGTTGACAAGGTGCGCAATTTGGGTGTCACATTTGACCAAAATCTCTTACTTGAATCACATGTTGTGAATGTCTGTAAGAAAACGTCCTTCAGTATTCATAAGCTATGGCATATACGGAACAAAATTGGATGATTTTTCCTGTAAATCACTTGTCCATGCATTTGTAACCCCACATATTGACTACTGTAAGTCTTATTCTTTGCAACTTACCAGCTTATCTCATTAACAAATTGCAAAAAACCCAAAATGCTGCTGCCATGCTAGTGACTGGCACTCCTAAATATGACCATATAAAACCCGTCTTACACAGATTGTTTTGTCTTCCGGTTCATTCTAGAATACATTTTAAGATTTTATTGTTGACTTTTAGATGCATTAATAACCTATAGCCCCACAATACCTTTGTGATCTTATATCCATTTACACTCCAACTACTGAACTAGAACCTTGCGTTCTTTTTCTCGCATGTTTTTAAATGTACCAGGAATAAGGACCTTAAAATTTGGACCTGGGTCTTTCAGTCATGCTGCCCCTTCTCTGTGGAATTCACTTCCCGAGGATCTTAGATGTATCGATACTTTTAGCTTTTTAAATTCTAAACTTAAAACCTATTTATTCCGTGCAGCTCATTTTCAATTATTTTTATTATACTTTTGCTTTCTTGTAAGCTTTTTATTTTTCGCTGTTAATAATTTTTAGGGTTTTAGCTCATTTAACATTTTTAAACATTGTTTTATCATCTTATTTTTCTTTTTACATCTTTACTTTATAGCCTTTTAATTTGAATTTATTATCGTTATCTTTATCATATACAGGTATGTTGGGTTATTTATATATTTATATTTTACAGTTTCAATCCTTTAATATTACCTTTAGTTTATGCAGGGAGTTGCAACTCCCTGGTTTATGTAAAGCGCATTTGAATATGTTTGTAGTATTTGCGCCTTATAACCTAATAACATTAATAATAAATAATCAATCATGTCAATGTCAATTACATTTTGGATTTTTCTGTTGATTTTCAGCCACTTTGGGGCCAAACAATTTTTAGACCAAGATTTCACCCTTAAACCCCACAATTTTGCCCAGTTTTTCTCAATTTTCATGGGAAAATTCTCATCTTCCTGTTTAGAAATGGTAACCGAAGTGCTTATCAGATTATAACATTAGAATTTAAAGTTGTCTTCTTTTGATCAATTTTGGAACTATATCTGTTTGTGAAGATTTATAACCATGAAAAGCAAGAAATCTACAGACCATGGCTTCACCAGTGAACTCCTGCATCATTTTGCCCTAATATTCTCAATTTTCAGGGAAAATTTCTCATTCACCTGTTTAAAAATGGTAAAGCTATATAATGCCTCATTTTTTAAGTAGGGGGCGGGGGGCTAAAGAAATCAATGGTGAAAAATAAAGGCGACATCATATTCATATTAAAGTATTAAACTCTTTACTCTAACTCTCAACCATATTAGTACTTAGTGTTAGGCGTATAGGAAGGACCATCTCTCAATAAGGTTGGGGGCAGGGGGATGGGTGAAGAAACCGAACAGGCTGGTCAAAAGTGAAAATAATACACTAGTGAATTAAATTCCATCACTGACTTTGCTGCTAATCGGAAAATCTCCTTCGATTTTTTAGGATATTTCCTTCCTTTTTAGGAAATTTTCTTCATCTTCTTTTATTTAAAGTGTGTAATGTAAGGTATACATTAGCAAATTATAAAAGTATATTCGTGTAAAGTGCATGCATGTTATACCTCATCTCAATAATCAACAAAAAATATCTCCAATAATTTAGAAAGAGGCCAGTAATCTTCAAAGAAATACATAAACATTGTGTTGGATCTGCAAGTATGACATCACAAGGAACAATTTATAAAAAGTCCAACTCTAAAACGGAATAAGATCATCTTTACACTAATTAGTTCCTTTTTTGGTCCTCTATCGTAAAATATTCCCTTAAAGTGAATTAATGGCTATGACACGCTAATCTTTTTTCATCTTTGGTTTCCACCCCATAAGATGTTTTCAAATTTACAGCTCAGGGCAGCTTCATTTTCAAATATCTGAGTACAGAAGGGCTAAGACTCCCTGCTTTACATTGCTTTCCCGATTCCCTTCCTAGCCGGAAATGTCGGAAACATTGGAAAGTTTACCAATGATTTTTTATTTTGTTTCAATTCGGGCACAATCGGCATTTTTTCTAATATTTCTTCTTTAAAAATCTTTTTGGTTGAAATTTGCGGCAGCAGCGAAGAAAATATCATTATTTTTAGATTATGATCTTTAAAAATCAGAAAATTGTAAATTTTGAAATTAATAGAACAGAATCCCAAAATGGAGATCTGAAATGGATGTGTTTTTCTTTAAAACGTTTTACTGTACAGTTATGCCACTGTGGGCATCAAAGATGACACTCAACTGTCCGCCTGCCTTTATTTTGCGGCCTTTTTTGTGAAAGTGATAGGTCGAGTTGTGACTTTCCTTGGTTCGACACAAGATACCTGGTTCAAGATAAAGGTCCGCCGAGAGGATCGCGCGGGCTCGGGACAATCTGAATATGGGCCCCCATACTGCCATATCGGAAAATTCTGAAGAGAAAAAAATTAATCATCACCAATTTCAAGTTCCAAGATGGCACCGTTTATGTTATTGTGTATCATGTGTTTTCACCTCTGTTTAAACGCACATTTCTTTTTTTAATTTGTACGACCACTTATAACCGGGCCCTAGGATCCCAGGCCGTGTGGCAATGCCCCTCTGACCCCCTTCCCCCCACTTCCCCCACTCCCACCACTCCCCCATCACTCCCACACCTATCTCCTCTCGGCAATGTATTAAATACAGGGCCGTATATGTCTTGCCCATGCAGCCATGAAGTAGAAGATATTCCTACCGGCAGACCGGGCTTCGAGAAACAGGACCCCATCCAATCTGTAAGTATTAAAGTTCTATGGACAGGTAGCAACCACTTTGCATAAATTGATACAAACGCCCTTTATAAATACTCACCACAAACATTTTCTTACAAAATCGACCCCAAAATGTGAAAATTCTAGCATGTTTTTAAGCCTTTAAACGTACGTTCATTACGTATTGTTTTTTGTTTTTTTCGTGACGTAAGGATAGGACAGTACAACACTAATGTTATGTGAAACTTACAATGTACCATACAGTAATTCTTACAGCCTAACGTAACAAGTGGAGTTCACCAATTATACAAAATAAAGGATCTGAACTTGAGTCGATATTTCCTCTTTATCCACGAGAAAATGTCCTAAAATAGTTAGCATATCGCTGATTAAGCGTGATTCTGATGTCTGATTCAATGAGACTGATGTTTTGAAGTGGCTTAGTTAACACTGTGGAAGTTATGCATTGTAATCCTCGCTGTGTCCTTCTTCTAACGTCACACCCCTTTCTTAATAGTGGAAGTCCAGCCGTTTCTTGGGGCTTAATTTTTCACTTTTTCGCGAATATCTCAGAAACGAGTGGAAATTTCTGATAGATGTATGTTAATGAAATATTCAGAATATTAAAAGGAACATATTTATACCAAAATCGCTACCTGTCCATATGCCTTTAAGGGATATGAACGTCTAGGATTAAGTACCGTATTTGACGTATTAAGCGCCCTTGCTAAGCGCCCACCCAACGGTTTTTTGACTGATAACATATCCCAACATCAATAAACAATTAATTCTGTTTATATGTATTTTTGTTCCATATAACTTTCTTTTTCTATGCTATTCTGAATCCCTATTAACAGTTTAATAAGGGGAGAAGAAATTTGTGGTATTTACTGATAAATATAGTGTTATCTTTCCATTTGTTTCACCATATTCGCACTGTACGAGACTCCCAAGGACCATGAATGTAGTACTATATACAAGGGCGTAGAAAGCAAGGGGAGGGGGTGGGCTGGGGGCTTTAGCCCCAGTCAAAATTTAGGGGCTAAACTATGCTTTAGCCCCCTCCCACTTCTCATATACAAAAAAAACCTTAAAAGACTTATCTATACCCACTTTAAATAAAAAATAACTTTATAGGATATTGTCATATGTTCTAATTTCTTCGATTATGTTGATAAAAAAGGTAATGTAATTTCGATGGAGACTTTATTACTTCTTAGCACCCTCATAATCATTTTGAGATGATCAACGCTGTATTAAACATAACATTTGCGTGCTACCGCAGTCTCTGAGTGCGGGAAGCATACACATTTTCCCCAGGAGTGTTTAGGGCAATTTGCGTTTATTCCATTGAAAATTAGACAGTAATTTAGAAGGATTTTTAACTGATATCAATGCAAATTGTCCTAAACACTCCTAAGAAGAAAAAAATTACGCGTGCGGGCATCTGTGACACCTAATGTGTTTGTACCGTTGTACGTACATAACAAATTATACGTACCGTTGTACGTGCACGCATGTCTACTGCCAGTAAGTATGTTAGAGTTCAAAAAGGAGATAACAAGAATGTCACTTGTTCATTCTTTTTAGAAAAAGAAGAGAAAAAATGCCCAAAGCGCCAAACATGCCCAAGAAACCATGCCAAAAACGAGGCTTCTGGGTGGGGAGGGGTCGAGGTCCTGGAGAAATAAAGCTTCAGTCCCAAGAAAAAGATTGTTCTTACGCCACTGACTATATATATATATATATATATATATAAAACATTATTACTCCTGCTCCCGCCATATGCCTCTCCCCACCCCGCTCACTT
>JAIGNY010004120.1:2007500-2017500 GCA_020152595.1 Chiridota heheva | reverse complement strand
TATATATCTATATTATATATATATATATATATATATATATATATATATATATATATATATATATATATATATATATATATATATATATATATATATATATATATATATATATATATATATTTATATATTTATATATATATATATATATATATATATATATATATATATATATATATATATATATATATATATATATATATATATATATATATATATATATATATATATATATATATATATATATATATATATATATATATATATATATATATATATATATATATATATATATATATATATATATATATATATATATATATATATATATATATATACATAGATATATTAAATGAAATGTACAATTTTAATTTCAAAATTTCTATTCCTTTTCTGTCATTTCCGGGACGAATTTGGAATTTTTTGGCTTCCGTAATAATTTCTGACAATTTTAATCCTAAAATGTCCCGGCCTGTTCAACCAATTCAGAATACACAATCTTTTATTCAAAATTCAAAGCTATTTTAAAATGTCAAAGTGTTTACAAAATATATATAGCTGTTACATAAGAAATCTCTTAAGCAGGAATTTCAGAGCAAAACCTTTTGGACAAATCAGGAATAATGTGTGTATGATTTTCATAAAGTAAAAAAGCAGTATATAATCACAAATACTACAAATGAAATTGTAAAGCAAAGAAACATAAACCAAATACCATTTTACAAATTTAAGTTCAAAATATACATCTTACTTGTAAATCTAAAACATTTTGTACATATATTTCCCTTAAAATAAGCGCTAGTTGCGCATTTTGGTTACATTTTGCCTCTTATTTTACACACACTAAAAACTCAAACGACACCTCGGACATTTAGGATATCAAACAGTTATGCATATTTTTTAATAGCACGTTTTTGCATTTTTTTTTATGACATCAAATATTTGCATATTTCATGACATCAAATATTTGCATAACTTGGATGATGATGTCGAGAAGAAAAAAAAAATCAAATGTTGGTGGTATTTTTGCCCTTTGAAGAAATATCTCAACAAACTAGAACTGTTATCTCTTGATAGCAAGTTGATATGAACTGGTCTGTCTTGACCTGCATACTAGTATATATATCTATATATATATATATATATATATATATATCTATATATATATATATATATATATATATATATATATATATATATATATATATATATATATATATATATATATATATATATATATATATATATATATATATATATATATATATATATATATATATATATATATATATATATATATATATATATATATATATATATATATATATATATATATATATATATATATATATATATATATATATATATATATATATATATATATATATATATATATATATATATATATATATATATATATATATATATATATATATATATATATATATATATATATATATATATATATATATATATATATATATATATATACCTATATCATGACATGTTCATATCTCAGCCACAGTTTCTTCAATTACGTAAAATTTCAAATTGCGGTGTGTTTTGAATTGATGACCCTTTCATCATGATCCTTTAAATCTTTGTTATCATTGGTGTAGACAGGTTAAAAAGGTCTACGACTATACGTGAAAAGCTTTAGATTTTGAGTAGTCGATACAAATTTTTCAAATTTTTAGTTAATATCCCACAAACACTGTAAAAGACTGTTATCTTGACAATAGGTCTATTCATTTTTTGGAAAATATTTTAGGTCATCAACATTTTTTTCTATTGACGACCCAAATTAAAAAAATATTTTAAAATACAATAACACTTACGAATATTCTACTAAGTACATTGCGAAATGAATACAATTTTAACGATAAATTTGAAAAACTTATTGATAACTTATTTGAAACATGTTGACTTCAATTCAAAATACATTTTGCTAAATGTTTCTGAGTATATTTTTAGATTTTGTATATAACACCTGTTACTCTTTCCACGAGTCGTTTCAGACTGATATCTGAGATCAGTGCATTTTACTCCGGGAAACCGAAATAATCTGCCATCATCAAATTCTCGGAAAAAAAAACAAAAGACCAGTCTATATTGTTGTTGGTTTTTCATGTTGTTTTTTGGTGAAAATCAACCTTTGACATTGAAATTCATGTCACTCTTTTAACAGAGATATTTGGTCTACTGCTTTGCAGCCGTCAGTCTTTTGTATATGATAGAGGAAAGACCACCCACATTAAGTTTGTCGTTGAGGAGCTCCATAGCCTTGACCGTCGCTCCAAACTTCTCGTCAATCATGTTGCTGAACTCACTGGACATGAGAGAGTCGATGCCCAAATTAACCAAGCTTCCTTCGATGGACTCCTCTTCAATGCCAAGCTTCAGCATAATGTAATCTGAAAGAACTTGCGTGATCAACTTCTTTGCCTCTTCCTCAGTTTTCAAACCGATTTGTGTGATCAAATCTGAGCTTCCGTCCTCTCCGGCAGATGCATCAAATTCCTCCCTTGTACGGAATTCTTTCTTGTAGGTAGAGAAGTTTCCACCATCAGTCTTGAAGTGCTGACCGAACAGATTGTAATTCATTTTGAAGAACTTCTTCCTGCTAAAACCAGCTGTGATTCCACCAGTGCTTCGCTCGGTCACAAGCAGCCACGACACAGTTTTAAGGACGTCTGCTGGTTCCAATTCAACCATGCCTTTCTTCTGCCATAGTTTTCCATAACCTTGCCTTGCAGCATATCCAACAGCACCGATTGTCCCTGGTAGTATTGTAGTCGCAGGTAATCCAGCAGTTCTACGAGCGTGGCAAAGCATAGACAGAAAATAATTTGCAGCGGTGTAGCTAGCCTGTCCTTCGTTGCCAAGGTACTCCAAAATGGAAGAGAAGAGTACAAAATATTTCAGACTGATATTCATGGATTGTGTCAACTGATGGATAAGCAAGGCACCATACGCTTTTGGAGACAACACTGCATCCCATGATTCCTGAGTCTCGTCTACAAGATAGACATTTCTGAAAACTGCTGCACAATGGAATACTCCTTCAAGTGGGAATGATTCGTTATCAGCAATCTTCTCAAACAGTATTCTCATCTCCTCCTCTTTGTCAACGTTACATCGGACAAAATGTACCTGCACTCCTTGAGAAGTAACTGATCTGAAGTAGGATGCCGCTTCACCAGTTGGCTCATTTCTTCCAGTGACGTAAATGCTCTTGGCTCCCCGTGACACCAGCCAGGTTACAACTTGTACGCCCAAACCTTTTGTTCCACCAGTAACGAGGTAAGACGAAGAGCTGCTAGCTTGAAATTCTTCCGCGACATATTCGAACGAACGATGAACTGGCGCACATTCTTCAATAGAAATGACGTCACAATCGACTAGACATTCGCCATCATTTTCTACCCCGATGTCCAAGACTTTACTGACATGAAGAGTTTCTGAAATAGGCAAGCGATTACTATTCAGGGTTTTGTTGACATTTTCCAGAAGCATCTTTGCTTGTTGGAGGGCAATTCGGTGGTTAGGTGGGGACCACATTTCCTTCATATCTATGGAGAATGAGAAGATATTTAATGGGAGGTTGTCCCAATACTTCGGAGCCGAGTCCATGTTTTCATCTCTTTCGACCAATCGAGCCACTGTGCCGAGCATTCGCATCTTTTTGAAGATCAATTTGGAAGTCTTTGAACTCACGCTATAGTCTGGAATGATTAATAAGTCGATACTGCCGTCAGGAACTTTAAACTCAAGCTCCTTCTTGTTCAAAACATCCATCTTGAAGTCTGCAAGGTAATCACAAAGGTGTCCTTCTTCTTCAGTGAAAAGAGAGACTTCATAGTCAAACGAAGCGGCCATCTTGGTAATTGCAAGCATGGTAGATTTGTCCGAGTTCTTTTGGCACACGAGAACTTTTTTTCTTTTCCCAGCATTAACATGTTCAAGAGCTATGTAATATGGAAGATATGTTTTCAAGAGCTGTACTGCGGTTTTCGTATCAATTTCGTGTGGAATTGATATTGTGTCACTTGACTTGGTCTTTATGGAGGATGCAGCCTGGTCACTGTGCTGATATCCGAGAAGCCGATTGTCAACCCCCATTTCCTCAGGTGAGTTGTCATGAAGTGATGTCACATGACCTCCATATATGTATCCATAATTTTCTTTCTTCGTAACAGGATCAAAATACTCAGCTACAGAAAG
This sequence comes from Chiridota heheva, assembly GCA_020152595.1. Taxonomy (NCBI): domain Eukaryota; kingdom Metazoa; phylum Echinodermata; class Holothuroidea; order Apodida; family Chiridotidae; genus Chiridota; species Chiridota heheva. The sequence goes on along the minus strand of JAIGNY010004120.1, from coordinate 2,013,279 downwards.
AGCTTGCAATTTTACAATTATATCTGCATTTGTCTCCATAACTGGTTCGGATTCAGCACATTCTTCAATTTTCACAGAAGTGCGGATTTCTTTGGTGGATTTCGAAAATTGAAGTTGCCAATTGTTTATATTGTCTTTCCTTCCAAATTTTGACATATTAGTGAGACCAACTCTTAAAGCATATGTGCTGAAGGAATATGTGAAGCGTGTTGTTTGCAGACGGGTTTCATGTCGAAGAGCAAATTCATTCTCATCTTTTGGCGCAACGTGAAGGAAACGTTTCAGCCAGAGCGCAGATTCTTCAGGTGTCTGATTCAGCGGTAGGTCAACGCTAGTCACGTGGAAGTTAGGCTCCTCGTGCATCATTGTAATCCCAAAAGCATGTACCGATGACATCAGTGGATTTACAACATCATCTTCATCTACTGCCTTGGCACCACGAGTTACAACCCATACGGTTGGGATATGATCAGGATTTGCTTGCAGTTTCCTAACGAGTGCGGCAAGGTTTAAGATGTGCGAGGACTGGGACTCAAGAAAACTGGATTTGGAGATTGTATCAAAGTCCCCTGACTTCTCCAGATTTAGAGGAGACAAAATGATAACGTGATCAGCAGATAAAAGCGATAAATCTAGTTGGTCATCTTTCGAAGTTGCAACATCTGGTCTGATGATTTCAACATCACACGTTTCGTTTAACAAGGAATCCAAACATTTGCTAACTCCAGTTTCGTCGGCAATCAATACCATTTTCTTCTGTTTGACAATTTCATCACACACCTGGTAAGCTTCTGACTCCGAAGTCTGCAAAGAATCGTTTTCATCAATACGAACCCAGTCACGTTGCCAGATCTCGGGGTAAAGCTTCTCTTTTGTGCGATCGATCCTTTCGAGTTTGACATCTAACATTGATGCGAAAACTTCGCCTGTTGCTTCGTCAGCAATAACAATATCTCTGTTGCTTTCACTTTTATCAATTGTTTGTACTATTAATTTTGCAGGTGCCATTCCACGGAAGATCATTTTCCCAACCGATTTTGGCACTTTGACATCATCTAGTACATCGGGGTCCTTGTTGTCATCGTTACCTTTGAAACTCGTGCTTCCAACGAGCGACTGGAATGTTGAATCTAGAAGAGCTGGGTGGAAATTGAAAGTTTTCTCCTCACTTTTCAGAATTTCAGGCAAGGTAGAAAACACCAAGGCATCATTCTTAATTGGAGCAAAGTGTGCCGTTGTTACACTTGCAAAGGTATCTCCAAGTTGGACGCCATTTTGAGAAAGGTTCTTATAGAACTCCTCTCTTCCGACTTCTATGCTGCAATCTTGAAGTAGATCCGTCACACAGAGAGTTTTTGCGAGAGAGCTGGTAGATTCAGTAGGCGCTGATTCGATGAATGCCGTGGCGTGTGTGATCCAGCTGTTTTTACTCGAGTTGAAAGAACTGATGCATACTCTGTACTTGTTGTCATCGAGCTTTCGCACTGTGGTCTCTAGCTGACCTCTCCCTTCTGGTGCAAAGTGAAACTTTTGAAACTCTATATTGGTGAGGATGATATTCTCTGTGCTTCTTGTAACTTGTTTGGCAGCTTCAAGCATAGTCTCGATGAAAGCTGCACCTGGCAGTACGGCAACATTTTCAATCTGGTGATGACGTAACCATGGCAGTGTGTTTGGTGAATATGAAGAATTCCACACTAGGTCTGTGTCATCTTGAAGAAGAGAGGTGTGCAGTCGTTTCCCCAGGATTGGATGGATTTTGGGAGGGTGGAGTAGAATATCACTCATTTCAGTCGTGATTGCTGAGCAAACAACTCTTTGCCATGCATACTTTGGAAGTGACTCTACTTGTCTTGTAATGGAGGTATGTTTACCAAGGGCTACATCAACAGGAAGACCGGCAACGTGCATTCTGGAGACGGATTCCAACAAGTTGTGCATGTCATTTGAAAGTGCTCCCTTTTCTTTTGGTCTCTTCAAGGAGGAAAACACAGCCACTGGTGTTTCCATGGACTTCTTCTGACTAACAATGTCTTTAATTGCTGGCATTAAAGCTGGGTGTGCTCCTATCTCAAGAAAGTTACGAAAGCCATCTTCAACAAGCTTGTCCATTGCATTTTGAAGAACACCGTTTGACGGATGTTACTATACCAGTACTCTGGGTTGTTGGTGGTCTCGTGATCCAAGTAATGATTGGTGACTGTTGACATCATAGGGATAAAAGACTGGTCATCTCTTGCGTTGTTTGGGTTAAGGAACTTCGCTTCCTCTAAGAAACTCTCCTTAACAGCCTCTTGTTGAAAACTGTGAAATGCGTTCTGTACTTTCAATGGCCTGCATCGAATTCCTTCCTTCTTGAAGGTCTCCACAATCTCGTTTAGTGCTTCGGTATCTCCCGAAAGTACAATTTGAGAAGGGCTATTGATGCAAGCTACATCTATTTTGTGCCTGGTTTTGCACTCCTGAACTCGCACCTGAACTTCCTGGACATCGTGCAGTACAGCCACCATTCCACCGAATCCCTTGGTTTTGCTCATTTGTTTCCCTCTTGTAAAGATCAGCTTCACAGCATCTTCCATACTGAGGTATCCTGCGCAGTATGCCGCTGCAACTTCGCCCACGCTGTGACCCACAATTGCATCTGGTATGATTCCCCACTCTTTGTAAACTTGAACTAGGGACATCTGTAGAGCACAAATCGCTGGCTGGGCGATATCTGAGGAGAAAACAGATAAAATTGTATGAAAACGCTGCAATGTTACGTAAGAAGATTAGAATATAACACCTAAATGATATCGCAACTTAATTGAACTATTTTGAATCTCATAATACTTTTTAAGAAATAAATGAAGTGTCAAATTTTGGAAAAGTTTCTCTAAATAAAACTTTTGAAGTGAGTTGGAATTAATGGGAATCAAAATAATAAATATAGTTTTTATCACCGACTCTAAAAGAGTTTTTTTGTTGTGTTACTTTCGAATTGAAACTGATTTTGAAAGAATAACAGTCAGGATTGAAGCCAATGCACTATTTTGTAACTTTTTGATTTGCACTAGGTTTCATGGTTTAACGAAAATCATTCCAAGATTTCAACCAAATATCCAGTGGCTTGATAACTGGGATTAACCAATCGGCTACTCAGAATGTCTGGTCACAACTATTTTAAAAATTGTTTTTGGAATTATTGAAAATCAGAAATACTGTCCATCATAAACATTAAAAAAAAATCATTTTTGAATGCAATTTTGTGGGGAACTTGACTGAAAATATGATGGCCACTACTTCTACTTATTGCTTTACAAATTTTGGAACACATTGCAAATCTTTAGAGCTTGGTCTGTTTGGTGATACTTGCCAGTTTAATGAAAGAAGGTTTTTTGGAAATTTCGTGAAGGAAACTTACCTGTTATGTTGATCTTGTCATTGTCTGTCTCAGTAGTGTACAACTCAACGAGCGACCAGTCAGCCCCGAACTCGGATAAAAGCTTGTCAATTTTCTGAAAAAGAATGGAATATATTCAATTTTGTTATCAATGTTTCAAATCATTTCGTTGATAGTGGTGAGTATAACTGAAAAGCTTAATGTGTTAAAATAAGGATTATTTATGATGGAAATACAAATTCCTAGTAATGTCAATACATATTGTTATAATACGTTGAATAATTCTTACAAATCTGAATTTGTCTGGTTTGACTTACGAAATTACGAACATATATGGGAGCTAAGATATCTGGTCACAATGAGGTCACATAGATGCTTCAATGGTTCTATGAATTCTTTAATTTGGGAAATGATAATCTGCCTTCAATAAATTTATATCAAACGCTTGTTGGGGATTAATTACCATATTGATCACGTCACTTCCCTTGAAAAATTACATATGTTAATTCGTAATGATTATTGTGCATTTCACTTATGTCACTTTTTTCAGTTGCAATATTCATTACTAGGCCTACACTTTATGCTTGCGACTGAAATGTCTAAAAAGAAGTATGAATGCAATCTAATCTAATGAATATTCAGTATCTACTTACCATAATGCTCTCCCTAAAGGTTTTGTTTTCTTGGAAGAGTTGTCTGCCCATTCCCCACCACTGTGTTCCCATTCCTGAAAAGGCAAATACCAGACGTTTTGATTCAGCATCTAACATTGATGGTACAGCTCCGGTGACGATGGCGGCTGGCACACTCTGACTTCCACTCTGTTTTCGCTCCAGGAGATCAGCTGCGCTTGTTGCCGAATCAGCGATGACACACAGGCGATGTTTGTGATGGGATGAACGCAAAGCAGCTGTGTATATGACGTCACAGAATCTTTCGTAGTCTTTTCCGACGTCTTGAAGAAATGATATCCATTTTGATGTTAACTCTTCACGGGACTCTTTGGTGGCAGCAGAGAAAGTTAACACCTGCAAAGGCTTATCCCCCACGGGGCTCGACTGTTGCAGATATTCGTCTTGATGTGAGGATGGTGCTCCTTCCAAAATGATGTGGGCGTTGGCACCGCCAAAGCCGAAAGAACTACATCCTACAAGTAATTTACCACCTTCTGGCCATTTTGTCAGTTCCTGTGGAACATGCAGGTTGAGTTTGTTCCAGTCAATTTCACTGTTTCTGTTTTTAAAGTGGACTACTTTAGGAATTTCTCGATTGCGGAGTACAAGTGATGCTTTGATTATTCCAGCGGCCCCTGCAGCTCCTTCTGTGTGACCAAAATTTGATTTGACGGAGCCGATCAATAATGGCGGATGTTCACTTCCGCGCTGCTCTCCTAAAACTCGACCGATTGCCGTGGCTTCAGTTCTATCTCCCGCCCTGGTTCCGGTTCCATGTGCCTCCACATAAGGTATCTCTAACGGATTCACTCGCGCATTCCTGTACGCCTTTTCTAGGAGTGCATGTTGCGCAACTGGGTTAGGTGTTGTTATACCAGTTGTGCGACCATCATTGTTGAGCGCACCTCCTCGCACCACAGAATAGATACGGTCGCCATCTTCCAACGCCTTCCTCAGAGACTTCAGAAATACAACTCCCGCTCCTTCCCCTCGTGCGTATCCTCCCGCATCTTCGTCAAAGCTTTTACATTTGCCATGACCAGAAAGCATGCCAGCTTGGCATAATCCGACGGTTGAGATTGGGGTGATGTTACAGTTAACCCCTCCTGCGACTGCAAACTCACATTCACCTCGCCGAATAGCTTCGCATGCGAAGTAGATGGCGTACATGGATGAGGAACATGCTGTATCCATCGACAAGCTTGGACCTCTGAGGTCAAACTCATATGACACGCGGTTGGCTATCATGTTGCTGTTGCTTCCCGAGACCATGTACTGGTTGATATTGTCGGCTGGGTTCAGGCAGAGCATGGTGTATTCTCTAGCCATTACACCCATGTAAACTCCTGTGCTACTTCCACGCAATGTGTCGGCGGGAATTCCGGCGTCTTGGATGCTCTCCCAGACGACTTCAAGAAGAAGGCGAATTTGCGGGTCTAAGTAGTCAGCCTCTTCTGTGAAACAAATGGAAAATGACATAGCAATTAAATAAAATATTTCATTCGTCTCGTGTCGCTCATTTACAGATAGATAAGACAATAGATAAAGATTAACAGTTGAAGAAACTGTAGGTCACATGGTAAATGGAAGTGGCAGTTGTCTGCTTAATCCTTGATTAAGGCCTGACCAAAATAGCTGAATTGCTTAGTATCTGTTAGAATCCTTGGAATTGATTGATGATTCAACTAATTGGCTTAGAATCTACCGGGTAGCAACTTTGAAA
>JAIGNY010004120.1:1982500-2002500 GCA_020152595.1 Chiridota heheva | reverse complement strand
GAATAGGACAATATATTTGCGTCATCTTTTTAAACCAGAAATAGTTAATTGACATGTCCGACACAAAGTGTACCTTTGATATGCTTATCGGTATAAATTGTTTACACTGTCTGAATGATTGTCCCGACAGCCCAATTAAACTTTGACTGAAGCACAAAATATCAAAAATCATCACAATTTATCGATGATTCTTATTAAAGCTGTTTACCTCTGTTAAAAACAAAACATATTTAAAATTGAATTATATCACACAGAGTTCAAAGATTGAAAAACAATTCGTTATAGGCCTACATATAGAATTTCATTGGTTTTCTCTTTCTAATGTCAACAAAATTGAAATAAAATTATTTTGCATTATTTATGAAAATAATGTCTTAAAATTAAAAATAATATCAAGTGGTCAATATTTGACCAATTGTTATTGTTATGGTTTGTAGCATGTTTTTTTTTCTCCAAATAACTAATAAAAGTTTCGATTAGTGACGATTGTTATGATTACTAAAGATTAAAATTGTTAAATGCTGACTTTACCTGTTAATATACCTTTAAAATAAACCAAATAATTTTAGTTCTAGATAAAATATTAGAAATATGTTGCAGAAAATAAAATATTTATTGAGCGAATTTCTACATAAAGGACTTAGGAACAATGCAAACTTGTTTAATATCTACTAAAATAATAAAGCATTATAGTAGCCAGGGAAGGGAAGGAGGGGGACTGGGTCCGGACCCAACACTTCGTCTAGGACCTTCTAGACTCCCCTCATTTTTAATGCTGGCTACGCCACTGGTAGCTAATTGTTCCTTCTCTTTTTTAAACAATTAGTTTAATGCAATGAGAAGGAATACGTACTTCAATTTCGTTCTCAAATTCAATTCATGCCTCTGCAACAAGAAATCATGTGCAAGAATGTGAATATTTTCTTCCTCCCTGACGCCCCCCCCCTTTAAACACACATGAAAATAATGATTTAGCATACATCTAAGCTGCCAAGTCTGACTATATTCATATTAACTTTGATTATAATTATCTGATAGTTCATTGTACAAGCAATTTATCACATGGATCCAAAGTAATACAAATTAATATAAAAAAAAAAGAAAAAAAAAGGATAACTTCTTACACACAATTTCGATAAAAATATGATATTTTTCTCTTTTCCGAACTGCCACAAATTTACAAAAGTCCAACTTTTACATTGCTTTTTGATCACAGTTTGAGTTGCTACAATTTGAAGGAATTCATATTATCTTGAAGCATCTTTGTTTGTAAGAATATAACAATTTTCCAAAATCACCCATCCATGAAAGGTTTGAAATATTTCTATGCCAAGTCTCCAAACTTTTGTGTTAAAATTCGCAAAGGAATTGTATTGATCCTATTCTGTCTCCACAAACAGACCATGAAATCGTGGTAATATAATTTTCAACAGTTCAAGATTTATTAGAATTTTCATCTTTATTTACAATGAACTATTTAACCAGTTAGTATAAGATCTCTGGAGAAGACTTAAATACTTGAAATAACACTTACTGTTACATATTAGCAATTTAAAAAAAAAAATAGGAATGTATAAGTAAAATAAGTATTTAAGAACTTAGTTCAAGAAGTGAAAACAAACAAAAAATATTTTTTCTAACCTGTGTAAGATTGATAGATTTTGAAGCTTAATGTAACCTGTTGGTGTATCCTTCTTCTATGGTCAGGCAGTTTATATTCCCGTTTGCAGGTTTTTTGTTATATTCTGATAGTAAATAGCGATACTTGAAATCTTTTATAAATAAACTATCTTCTCTAAAATGCTGGTCAGTTCAACTGTTCAGATATGACCACGACACAATTTGTCTCCTAATTTATACACCTCTTTTTCAATGATCTTAAATTCTTACCGTGTTAATTTATTTCGCAAATAGCGATCTGATTGGTCGAAAGAAATATATTCCAAGAAGAATGACTTAATTTTTCTCGCGATCCTTATTGGCTTAAAGTATAACTCGGAGTTAAGCAATGACATCATCTTTCTCTATTTACCGAGTGGCCTGGGGAAATTGCATGGAGCTATTAACTGGTCTGCGTAAGCAGGTAAGCATTAAATTGTTAAAAATGATGTGGTTTGTCAAGGTCTAAATTGGTATTTCCAGGGAGTTCTATTCCAACCCTCTGGTATCTCCATGGCTTTAAAACAAAATCTCTGGGAGTCTTATTGTCAATTTTGCTGCGCTGTTTACATACTTCCAAGAATCGCGGATAAATGGCGCACGCTATGTATGTAGTTATAGTGTGGAAATTATTGTTTTCACCGAGAAAGGTTAACTGATGCCAATAAATTCGCGAAGCCTGGGATTAATTCTAAAATCAACCTGATCGGACGGTTTTAAAAACACACAAACAAAATAAGGTAAAAAGGTCCATGAAATATGCTAAAAGGATGCATTTGGAAACATTCACTGACTTATTATTTTTGTTCTTCGATTAAATAGTCTCCCAACAGTATAATAAACTGTTATTTAAACATAATATTCTGAAATATTTTAGGCCCTCATGATTTTCTCCCTTGCGGACCGCCCCACCCCTTTTTATTCAGAATAACTATTAAAAAGAGCAACAATTTTACTCATGTAGAACCCACCCACAAATCACTTTTCGCAAGTCCTCCTCCCCTTCCCCCACCCATCACCCTAAACCATCACCCCCCCCCCTCTCCCTCTTCTTCGTATCCATTTATATCATTTATATTCGACACAACAAAAAATTCGCAATGGAATGATAATTGTGGTAAGAGAAACTACAGTTTTGGTTCCTGCATGCCAGGATTATAAGTGTGGTTTATTATTTCAGGGAATTAACTTTCATTCCAGGCAGGCATATTAACAGTATCTGCTCCTTGATAGCATTTTCTTTCCCCATATACACGGAAACACGCCGCCTTAAGATTCCTATACGGTCACCATTATATCATCTTTTAACGTCATTGGCCACCTATTGGCAGGGGTGGATCATGGAGGTAAAACAAAACTATGGAGCTGATGGGCGTTTCTCCCTCTCTCTGACCAAAAATTTCAATGCCAAAAACGTAACTAAATTGATATAGATATAATTTTTTTTATAGTTTTATTGCTTTCTTCAAAGTACTGAAGTACATTTGGCCTAACAAATTGCAACGGAACTTGATTTCTGACTATTTGTGTTTTTACAAGCATTTGCGTGCAGAAAAATTGTTTAAAAGAATATCATGATGATTTCGAACAATTTAAAGCCAACTTCGTGAGGATATATATTTCCGTTTAGTCTTTCTTCAAATGTCCTCCAACTGTCCAAGCAGCCAAGTATCTTTTGTACGGCTGGGATCGACCCCGCCCCAGGCAAGTAGCCAGGGGACGGGGAAACCCGCCCCTGGCAAGTAGCCAGGGAAACCCGCCCCAGGCAAGTAGCCAAGGAAACCTGCCCCAGGCAAGTAGTCAGGGGACAGGGAAACCCGCCCCAGGAAAGTAGCCAGGGGACGAGGAAACCCACCCCAGGAAAGTAGCCAGGAGACATGGAAATGTCTCTCTCCCGAGTCCCCATATATTTGCTAAAAAGAATTTTGTTTAATCAAATTGATTTACCAATAGTTTTGGTCAATTCTCCCTCACCAAACTTTTGAGGGTGAAATCCGCGGACCCTTATAGTTACATCCAAACTTCGCGTGGTTAATTGCAGAATGGTAACTTTGGTAACATCCAAAACGAGTGTAATATTTCATCGGAACTGTCCTTCAAATGTGCTCCAAAAATCATGTCTAGCTATACGTGCCCCCACCCACCACCACCTAATTGGAAAGTAAGATAAAAAGGTATAAAAGTATATGAGACGATCGATCTTTATTCTGTTAGTTAAATCAGGGAGTTGATATAGCCTCCGACTGCTATTTCGATCAAATTTTCGTTTCGAAAATATTTCGGGTAATTGCATTTTTTACAGTTGCATAGTTTAATGAGGCCAGATATCGTTTTAACATGGATAGTAATATAGGCCTACAATAAAAGTCAACGTTTCTGATTGGTCATACACCAATACCGACAACTAATCAATAATCGCCGCGGAAACGACTGAGAAACACAATGCGTGTAATGATTAATTAAAAACGATCCACAACCGGATGTGACGTGGAAAATTTGAGCATCGCAATTTTACAATTTGACTGAGACAAGACTCCCTCTTGTGAAACCAATAAATATTTTAATGCTTAGTGCCCGATATTCTTTGAGGTCGCAATGGAAATGATGAAAAATGATCGCATTTTCATATATATCGCATAATCATCTGCTTATAAGGGAGTATGTTTTATATGCACGGATTCAAGGAAGGGTCGCCGGGGAATATCGACATTAGTACAGAGAGAAATATAATTTTGGAGAGATATTTATAGGCGTCGTTTAGGGTACAAGGGGGGTATTTGCACCCCCCCCCCTTCTCCCACACGCACAGTGTTTTTTTTTAAACTCTCGGTGTGCAATCACGCCCATATTTATACATTCTTGTCTTTTGTTTGCATGTATGTTTATGTATGTTTGGAGACAGTATAGGGTGTATATCTCAACCCCAAACTTCCTTCAAAGTCTCCCCCCTCCCCGGCTCCCACTTTTAGAAAGATAATTATAGAGCCATATATTTTACATTTTGAGTTTTTAACTCACTATCTTTAGAAGTTTTCACTCATCTGCTCATATTGTCTATTAATGTTTTCATTGCCATGACAGTGTTTTACCAACTTCTAAATTTGTATCAATATCCTTCCTCGACTTCAGTTTCTTCTTCAATAAGTTACTCATATTGCAATACTTTTGGTTGTTGTCGCTTTTCATTGTTCTATTTTTAAATAATAATTATGTAAATCTCTTCATTCATTTTCATATATTTGATCAATTTTTATGTGATACGGAGCCTGGTAATGTTAAGTGCTGAACAGCTTTTTCGTGTCAAGTTTACAATCATTATGACGTATTCAAGCAATAAATACAGAGACAACAACAATGTGTGTATTGTTAAGAAAATTCGAATTTACCAGCTTTTAAAATGTTCATGTCCTTGCAATTATTTAAGAAACTTTGTGATGTCATTAGTAAAATAGAAACTTTATCAAGAAACTTTAATCGGAAATAATTTGGAAATAAAACAAACGCTTTTAGTCAGAACTTATATGCGTCATCAGGAAAAAAATAAATATATTCTTATAAACTCTGGTTATCATATAAATAACAAACTTCCTTCCAGCACAGCATAATTACAAAAACACATATTCAGAAACTTAATAACATAAATTAAATATTAAATCGGCGCAACTGATTAAAGCCTTAGAAAAACTCTTCAGTTCCAGTCCCGTACAAAATATCATGATTAAACCAGCTTGAGTACTCTATGGTCTTCAACCACCCACCCTCTTACTGTCTGTTAACAATGTTTAGGACTATGTCTCCCCCAATACGGTATACCCCCCCCCCCCTGGGGACCTAGCACGATAGAGTTCAGCCAGAGAACAAGTTACAATCAGTATACACCTCATAAGTGGCGGCATCACGGGGGCAGGAGGATATAACCCCCTTCGGGGACCTCTAGCCATACCGTCGGTATATCGGGGAGTGATATCATTTTGTATGTAAGTAACATTTTCTTTCACCCCCTCCCCCGTCGTTCTTGAGGCTACTTCCCCCCTGTCGTCCTTGAGGCTACCCTCCCTCTCTCCCCCTTCGAGAAAATCCAGACGTCACTCCTGGTACACCCAAAACCCCGACCTAGCATAATGTATACGGCCTGTTTTACAACATTCGATAGATTATTAAAATGAGTTCCCGCAGCATCACATGACCATCAATGATTTATCATTCCAAAGTTTGTTTCTAAGATTACAAAATAGGGTCTACTGTTTTATTTCCTAAATCAAGAAGTTCGAAGGTAGCTCTTAAATCTCATGTATTTTCCGTCGTGGTCTTAAGTTCATGCTGTGTAGTAATTCCTTAGTCTATTGGTTTGACAAACATGGAGATACATTTTCTCGGTAAGAAGTCTAAAAAGTTCCGGTTTTAAACATAAATGAGTTCGCTGAGGGTTTTGAAGAAATTTGTTTAGTCTCTGGGGCGTCGTTCCTATCTTAATCCTAAAATAGGGGTTATAAACGGTATTTTCCCTTTCAGCAATTTTTAAGAAACGTAAACCATCATCTGGTTTGGGTCATTAGTGTGGGGAAATCTTTTGAACCATTTTACGGTGGATGGTTGAGTTTATTTGCGTCAGGCTTATTTGCTTCTAAAAGAATATTCATATAAATTGTGTCACAGAACTCCAATTGCATGCCCATTAAAGATATATATATGTGCATATGTGTGGGCGGCCGTTTGGGCAAAAATGAAAGGAAAGAAGAAAAAAAAGAGTAAGAAACATAAATATAAGAATGTAATAAACAAAAAAAGAAACCAATAAAAAAAAGTATGTTATAAGAAAAATATAAATTGAATATGAAATAAATGAAAAGAATTCAATACAAAAATATAAAGAAAAAAATTATTAAGAAACATAAATCAAAAATGAAATGATTAAAAAGAAACCAATAAAAAAAAACAATTGTTAGAAGAAAAATATGAATTGAATATGAAATAAATGAAAAGAATTCAATACAAAAGAATTTAAGAAAAATTATTATTAAAAACATAAACTAAACATGAAATGATTGAAAAGAAACCAATACAAAAAGGATGTTATACAAATATCTAAATTGAATATGCAATAAATAAAATGAAAAAATACAAAAGATAATAAGAAAAATATAAAGTAAAAATGAAAGAAATGAAAAGAAACAAATGTGTAATTTAAGTATATAGTAATAAGAAAACGACAAATCAGATATGATATCAATAAAAAGAAAACAAAATCCAAGTAATATACTATAGGCGGCTGTTTGTGCAAAAATGAAAAAGAAAAAAAAGGAGTAAAAACATAAATATAGGAATTAAATAAACAACAACAAAAAACCAATAAAAAAAGTATGTTATAAGAAAAATATAAATTGTATGTGAAATAAATGAAAAGGATTCAATACAAAAAATCAAGAAAAATATTAATGAGAAACATAAATAAAAAATGAAATGATTGAAAAGAAACCAATAAAAAAACACTTAGAAGAAAAATATAAATTGATTATGAAATAAATTAAAGGAATTCAATACAAAAGAATTTAAGAAAAATTATTAATAAAAACATAAACTAAAAATGAAATGACTGAAAAGAAACTAATAAAAAAAGGATGTTATACAAAAATATAAATTGAATATGCAATGAATAGAATGAAAAATAAAAAGATAATAAGAAAAATATAAAGTAAAAATAAAACAAATTAAAAAGAAACAAATGTGTAATTTAAGTATATAGTAATAAAATACCGACAAATTAGATATGAAATAAATAAAAATAAAAAAATCCAAGTAATATACGAACAGAAAATATATCTTCAATTATAAGAACTAATATATAAACATTTATATATCTAATAATAAAAATGCTTTTATAGGCATTTAATTTTTAAATTTGTATTTAAATCTTTATCTTTAAATCAAAATATCTTTAAATCAATGTAACTTTAAATCAATTTATTTTTAAACAGAAATGTAAGTATAGCCTCAGACTTTTATATATATACAAACAGAATTATAAATTAAAAAAATATATACGTACAAAAAAATATATACGTACAGAAAAATATATACGTCCAAAAAATATATGAATTTGCGCAGCACTTTGCGCACCACAATGCAATGTAACATGTGTTGCGTACACTTGCAATCTGTTACTGATTATACTTGGCAGCAGTTTCACTGCGCACCACAGATATTATATGTATGCATATCGGTTTCGTTACCGTACGACTCGAACACTTACATCCTGCAGGCAGTAGGTGCGGTAGGTACAGCTGTCTGAGCCCAGTATCGAATGGTACTGGTACTGTTAGCCAGCGCGCGTCTTTTTTTTTTCTGCAGGCCAGAATTGCCATTACAGATTTTTCAGCCAATCATATACAAGAATGACAATGACGTAATTAAATATAAATATTCATATACAACATTAGTCCTATAACATAGGACTGTATACTATAGACTCACTACGACTACGCACTCCGTCCAAAAAGGAAAATTGGGACTTGGAGAAAAATGTTCAAAAAGGATAAAACTCACCTACAACTAAAACAAAAGTCTATTTGGGCATGAACTCGTACTAGGCCTGGGCATATCTACAACTAGTGCGAATTATCTCACGCATATACAGCAGCTTGAAGATCTACGTATACAACGTGGGAACTATCGCTATACAACTTTGATTTTTTGAAGTGATTATTCGCAGGGCAGCCCTGCGAATATCCACAGTATCTCAAGCCAGCACTGCGAATAAGGTTAGGGTTGGGGTAAGGTTTTAGGTTAGGGTATATGCTATCACTGCCCTGCGAATAAGCCCCACCTTGATTTTTACACACTAACCAAAAACTCCGTACCTACAACACGTGTCAAGGGAAAGTGTTAATGCAAGGGAAAGTCGCTTAACTACTACTCTATAAATTATGTCTTAATTTTCATACAAGGAGCGAGTGTTAGAACTTCACTCAGAACACCACTTACCGAGATATTGTTAACTACTTCCTCGATATTCAAAGGTGGATTCGCTTCGTAGCACATTTTAAATTGTGCCGTATCTGTAGTGTCAGGTTTTTTCCATTGTTTTCCGGCAAAGTAATGTTATTCACTCGCGGTCATGGAAATACTAAGTCCCAAATTATTTTGTCAGACGATATGTCATAAGTTGTATATGAATTTTCATCTTTAATTACGTCATCGTCATTCTTGTATATGATTAGCTGAACAAGTCTGTAGGGGCAATTCTGGGCTGCAGAAAAAAAAAGCGCAGCTGGGGCACTCCATTCTATTGCTTCCGACAAAAGTGATGTTGCCCTTCTAATTAGGCCTACATCCTCTACAAATATCAGGTTGGAATTTGTTTCCGTATTCTTTTTTTTTCACATGAGGTTCCTAAATACCAGACCAAGCGTGTCACGCTTAATAGGGACATACTTTTTGTTAAATAGGTCCACAGCAGTGATCGTGGTGTCATTTAAAAGAGCTTGAATAGTTCTTTCAGAAAATATAACTTTTTGATGGAAGTTGTGTTGAAAAATTTCGCAAAAAATGGGACTGAAAAAGAGAAATAAAAAAATGCACAAAATTTAAGATAATAACGTTTTTTCTTCGAAAGCTTCCTTGCCGTACTTTTAGACCTAGCTTTTGCTTAAAAAGCCGTGAACAACTTTCAAAGACATCAAAGTATCCAATTCCGGCCGAATTTTGACTGCCCCTACCATCGATATCTTTCTTGGCAAAAATTGTGCCAAATTTGATGGTTTTTACCCTTTTTGAGACCAAAATGTTGAAAAACTGTAAGTTCTGATCGCAATACACCAACCGTACGCGAAATGTATCGTATCCCATGTACTTTCAATTTATATCAGAAAGAGCAAGTACCCCTCTCTAATCACATTTCATTAAAGTTATTTCTAATTATATTTATTCCGATTTAAGACACTTTGGTCTAGTGGCAAATCTCAGCGCACAGCACGCGATGGCTCAAGTTCGATCCCCGCAGTGGGTCACGTAGGTTTCCTTTTTCCGCTAGAAATTACAGCGGTGATAAATTTTTTGATTATTTTAATTAATTTTGCATCTTTTGCTGTGAGAAAAAATCAGACTGGTATCAATGGAAAGGAAATTTCACAAACAATCTAAATATGTAAAAAAAAAATCTCATTTTTCATTATTCACAAGAAAAATACAAGCTCAAAAAAACTGGCCTATTTTGGCATAAAATGTGCAAATTTGCATATTTTTGTCGATAATTTATTGAATTCGACTTTTTCATTATAAAGTTTATTGTCTTAACATTCATAGAAACTAAACTTGTAGTGGTAGAAAACGAAAGGAAAGTTGGGAAAATTAATTTTAAATACAACATTCCGATAATTTGTTTCTTTATGTTGTTTTGAACCCTGGGTTTAAGTTGGCTTCACGCTGAGCATAGCATTACATTGCACAAACATAACGCATTCAAGCGATAGTGTCAGCCCATACTCACCACGCCTGGGCGCAAATCCTGGTGAAGTGCATTGTGGTGCGCAAAGTGCTGCGCATATTTCTCTTTTTACATATTTGGGTTTTTTTCTCCTTATAATTTGTTTTTTATTCATATATTTTTGTTTGTACTTATACATTTCTAATTCTATAATAAACAGATAAAAGGCTGTCTGCACTTATATTTCTGTTTAAAGATTTATCAGTTTTGTTGATATAGTAATGTTTGTATAATAAGAGGAAAAAGGAATCTATTTGGGAGATATATTATCTGTTTGTATAGTATTTTTATATTCCTTGTTATTGTAGTGGAACATTGAGTGTTATAAGATCTTATCGATTTTTAATTGTAGTTCTCTAAAATTCCTACGATATATTTCGTATCATTTATTTTCTATTGTATTGTTTTCTTTTTATTTATCTTATATTCAATTTATATTTTCCTTAATTATATACTTTTCATTTTTTATTACTTTCTTTTTCATTTATTTCATTTTTAATTTATACGTTTCTACTTGTTTATTTTTTTAATTTACTTTGTATTGAATTATTTTTATTCATTTTCTATTTAAAGTTTTTTAAATTTATTTATAAGATCTTTTTTTTTTATTATTGGTTTCTTTTTTTTCTCCATTTTTTATTCATGTTTCTTGGTATTTTTCTATCTTTTTAATTTTTGCCCAAACGGCCGCCCATACATATTGGGTCGGCCACCCATCCTTGTTAGTCTACCAGTATTGCCCATATAATTGTATACACAGATAAATAACTTGTTTAAGAAACTTAAAGATGGAAATGCTGGTAGCAACAACTTACAGACTTATAAACCACGAACATGGCAAAAATTGTCATCAAAATCGGTTACCAATTGAGCATTTTACAGCATATTGATTTTTAAAAGCCTTATCTTAATAAATTATGCAAATTTTATTGAAATTTTGTGACATCACAATACGAAAACCAATCAATTTCCTCAAGTTAAGCTATATCGTTTTCAATTCTTCACCACCGTTCTTTAAATGGGATCAGAGAAGTCGAATATGCCAATGAGATTTTGAATTTCCACTATACTCTCTATCAAAATTTAGCAAGAGAAAAATGAATGATTTTTAGGGAATGAAATTTAGGATGAAATTTTAAAGAACTACGTTACAAATTTTGAGCGGTCCTCTCTTTTATACAAATGTATTCAAACTTTAATAAGTCATGATAACTCTGAAACAACAGGTGCTTATTGTCATGATAACTCAGAACAAAGAGCTCTTTGCTCGGAAACAACAGGTGCTTACTGGCATGATAACTCGGAACAAAGAGCTCTTTGCTTACTGTCATGATAACTTTGGGAACAAGAGGTGATTACTGTCATGATAACTCGGAAACAACAGGTGCTTACTGTCATGATAACTCGGAAACAACAGGTGCTTACTGTCATGATAACTCGGAAACAACAGGTGCTTACTGTCATGATAACTCGGAAACAACAGGTGCTTACTGTCATGATAACTCGGAAACACCAAGCGCTTTCTGTCATGATAATTTGGAAACAGCAGGTGCTTACTGTCATGATAACTCGGAAACAACGGGTGCTTACTGTCATAATAACTCGGAAATAACAGGTGCTTACTTTAATGATAACTCGGAAACAACAGGTGCTTACTGTCATGATAACTCGGAAATAACAAGTGCTTGCTGTCATGATAACTCGGAAACAACAGGTGCTTAATGGCATGATAACTCGGAAACAATAGGTGCGTACTGTCATGATAACTCGGAAATAACAGGTGCTTCCTGTCATGATAACTCGGAAACAACAGCTGCTTATTGCCATGATAACTCGGAAACATCAGGTGCTTGCTGTCATGATAACTCGGAAATAATAGGTGCTTGCTGTCATGATAACTTGGAAACAACTGGTGCTTTCTGTCATGATAACTCGGAACAATTTTTGCTGTGCCCCCGTGCACTCCCTCCCTTCAAACAAAAATAAGAAACCGGCATTTTTTTTTACAGATGACTCAGATTTAAAATATTTTCCGTCCTATTTGCTTCCGATGCTATCAGTATCAAAAACCTATGCAGTAATCTGCACAGTGCATGTATGTGTGTGTGTATGTATGTATGTATGTATGTTTGTATGTATGCATGCACACAACCGATGACACGCACACAACCGATGACGTCCTCGGTTGTTTTTAGTTCTAAATATGGCTGTTTCCAAAACTATTATGACTAAAACACTACTTTAGTTCAGTATTTTTGCATTTCGGTACATGTCATCTGTTAGATAGGATAAGTTAAAAATACGGGTGAAACCTAATTTCCTAATACCGCCATCCCATGTCTCTGTTGTATCGACGACGACGAGTGAACACACATTTACAATGATGGGGTCGTCGCCCGCGTAATCGGTTATGATAGTGACAATGCTATCACGAAACGCTTAATACGACCCGGACGAGAACACAGGTACGACGTACGGACAGACATAACATCGACAACCAAGTCAATGTCCACGGCCTTTGAAAACTAGTTGTTGTACACTGGCGTGTCTACCCAACCCAGGCTTAAACCCAGGGCCTCGTGGTCTGTAAACAGATATAATAACCGCTACACCACAGCATGGAAGTAGAAGAGATTGTATGTTGTTTATTGATTGGTCACCAGTTATATAGGATTAATCTCACGTCATCAGTTGTGGGGTCTACTCATGAATGAGTGATTGGTCACCAGGTCACCACGTCATCAGTTGTAGGGTCTACACACGAATGCGTGTGTGTGTGTGTGTGTGTGTGACGCTTTGCTTGTAAACACGATGTCTCTCGAACAGTGCAACTATGTCATGTCATATTTGGCACATAGATGTTTTATAACGCTTATATGGTTCCTATTGCTTTTAGTATCGATATCGCGCATATTAATGCTGGGCGGGGCAAAATGTACAAATCTTCAAATGCTTATATTTTGTTAACCATATATCTGTTTTGCTTCTTCTTTTGCATAAATAAATTGTTAGGGTTGGTTAGGTAAATGTCCATTTGATGAAAATGTTAAAAGTCACTGATATGAATTGTGGGCGGGGTAAATGTGGCGTGTCTGTGACGCTTTGCTTGTAAACAAGATATCTCCTGAACAGTACATCAATGTCATGCCATATTTGGCACATTGATTGATCATGACTCAAAGATGGTCCCTATTGTTTTTGGTGTCAATATCATACATATTAATGAGTGGGAGGGCCTAATGCCAAAAAATTGAACTTTTCAATTCTTTACAAGTGTATGCCAGTTTTGCTTCTTATGTGGCATTCTTATGTTGTTAGATGTTTGCACGTGCTTTTGTTGTTAAAATGTCATATTCAAGTAATTAATTTAATTTTGAAATAAAAAATAATAATATCTTGACACCACTCACAAATTGTAAATTTGTATTAAATTTAATTTCTTTCAAATACTATTGTAAATTACTGCCCTTTCATAAACCTAAGTTCCTTTGCTTATTGTCTGAAATAGCATTATTGTTCTCCCAGGACATAATACTAGCTGAATTAATAGGCTGGTGGCAAGACTGCCAGCTTTGAATTGCATTCCTCAATGCTGAACAATCGCAACAGTTGCTAAGGATGTTTCACGGGTTGTTCATGATTAGTGACTTTGTATAATTATCTAAAAGCTTGAAAGAATTAAATACTTTGGTCTAGTGGTCATATCATGACACTGCCAAGTTAGATGTCCCTATTTTCAATTCTCGGCGGGTCCTCATCCATCAGTTCTCCACAGGCGGATTATTTCTATATAACCTTAATTGTTGAAGACTGGATATAAAATACTCGATATATCTATCTACATTTTAAAACTTGATGTAAAAATTTGTCAGTTTAAAGCACAGATATATATAGTGTACTAGCACCTGCCAATCAAAGAATCATTCCCACAACTAGGGAAGCCTGAGGGGAAATTCGCATCAAAGAGTCATTCGGTTGACTAGGGCTCAAAGTTGCTATTGCTTTAAAACATGACCTGTAAATCTCACCATAGATTAGTTGATAAAATCAAGAGTTCTTCCTCTAATTTCAATTCCTAATGTGAACAGTGGTTGAAGAATGATGTGATGATTTATCTCAAAGTTTTTAAGTCCGTTTGTGAGCTCATTAACATAATTTATAGGCCTGGCAGCTCTAAGATCCATTTTTTGTAATGATATATATCGGCAAACAATTTAGAAGACAAAGATTTTCTCTAATGATTATGTCCTCAAGCAGCTTACCTTACCATACCGCTCTCCTCTCCCGACTGTAGAGATTGAGGCTTCCTGGAGTAGCTTCTTCCATTTCTTCCTGTCTCTTGCAAATTCTGTCGCCTACCTCCAACTATTCCACCCAAGCTCCTTCCTCTCTTTCTCAACTGACCTTTTCCAAGTTGTTTTTGGTCTTCCTCTTTTCCTGCTTTCCTCCGGGGCCCACGACAATGCGATTTTCGCATAATGATAATTTTCTCTCCTTAGCACATGCCCCAATCCTTCTCCATCTTCTTGTATAAATTGTCTTGCTAAATGGTATTGTCTGTGTCCTTTCATATAATTCATCGTTGCTGATCTTCTTCGGTTATCTTATTTTCATGACTTTCCTTAGGCAGTTCCTTTAGAATATGTCCAGTTTATTTTCGTCTGATTTGTTGAACTTCCGGGTTTCAGAGCCATTAAGTAACAATGATATAACATTGGTGTGGACAATTCATCAGTTTTGTTTTTCTCTTGTATATGTTTGAATTCCATATTTTACTAAGTTGTTTAAATGTGGTCAGTGCTAAGAAGATTTTCCTTCTTATGTCATCTTCGGTGCCTCCATCTTTAGACAATGTTGTGCCCAGATATACAACCTTGTCTACATCTTCTAGCTCGTTATCTGATACAGTTATTGCTGCTCTTCCGCTGTTATTGTCCATCCTCATTGTCTTCTTTTCATCATTTTTTTCTTTAAATATGTTCCAATTTCATAAGTAGAGATGTTTTGTTCTGTAAATTTTCTGTACAAGCTGTTCATGTCACCTCTTAATGCTGCTTCTTCCGCATCTTTTGCTGCATCGTCTACCATTCTTCTTTTGTCTGCACATACTCCTCTCCTTATTACCGCCTTATCCATTTGCTAGTAATAACTTTGTATGATCTGCCTGATACGTACAGATTTAGCATCTTTCATTCGTTGTTTTAGATTATTGTTTGTTGTAAGAACCTCAATCATGTACCATTTAATTTTATCGTTAATGTTTGTGACAAAGGCCAGATGGCCTAGAGCACTGTAATAAATTGTATTGTATTGTATTGTATTGTATTTTAGAAGCTTTCTCTCTTCTATTGCACGCCATGACTCCACAGATATCCAGGGTTTGTTTGAACCCTACCTCTTCCCGAGTACTTTCATGGATGTTTTGTTGAGTGCAGTTTTTATCTGTTTCCATTCTTCATTTATACGCCCATTCCTCCTATTTGATGTAGTCTTCTTCAATGCTCGCTCATACTCTTGCCTTACTTCAGTACACTTTAGTTTGTTTGATTCATCCACAGATCTAGTTTGTCCACGTTTCTTATGTGCTCTTAATTTAATTCTAAACCTGCCAGTGAGTAGGTTGTGATCACTGTGAATATTAGCTCCAATAAGGTGCCATCGATTACCCGCCGTTCCTTTCACAAAATTCAGCAAAAGGCGTTTCGTTATTGTTCATGACTCCCAGTTTTTGCCTTCCCATAATGATTTTGTTCCATCATTACAAGTTCCAACCTTTGCCTTAGCGTCTCCCATTACCACATAAATCAGTTTACACCTACCAAAGAGCTTGCACCTACACAGACGAGCAAATCAGGAATCGTCTTGTATCAAATTACTGGATGTGCTGGAATAAAATGTACGCCGCCACAATAAAAACACGACAAATGGCCTTCGACTTGCAATTAACGTGACTATGAGCAGATGAGATATAGACAAGAACTTTCTGGAAACTGAAATTCAGTCTCAAAAATAACGCGCTATTCAAGAAAGAAATATAAGCTAAATTCATAAATACTTTAAGGAAATCCTTGCATCTGATTGGTTAATTACCCATGTTCGAATGAAGTATTGAGACATGGTGAGCTTCCACATGAATTTCTATAAAGAAGTTGGGAGAATTAAAATTGTTGATCAACAATGAATCTCCACTTGTTGCTTTTTAATGTGTCTTTTAGATCATACACCTCAATTTTACACTTTTGTTTTATGCATTATCCCTGTAGTTATTGGTTTATAATGAAAATTGGATATTTCAACGCCAAAACAAAATAGTAGCCTTTTTTTTTTTGCTGCTCGCGACCGTACGTACACGTATATTCGTGTTATCATCTTGTTGTTAAGTGAATCTATTTTAATGTGTTAGGAGAATAAACTTGTTATCAACATGATTCAAATTTGTTTGCATTTTTCTCTTTTTTTTAAATTTTATGTCAGAATTTATGAATCGGAATCAAGTAGAAAGGTGCCTTGGTCTCTACTGCTCATTCAAAATCGGCTATGACGTCACAGGGCAGAGGCCCTCGGCTGCGCCTCGGGCCTCTCAGCCTCCCCTGTGACGTCATAGCCGGTTTTGAATGAGCAGTAGAGACCTCGGCACCATCTACTTGATTCCTTAATTCAAACACCGATTTCGGCTATTTTCGGCGGTTCAGTAAAAAACAATTGACTAACATTGACCTTTAATGTCACTCATGTGACTTATGCGGGACGCATGCACAGTAAATGTATATTTTAAGTGAATAAATTGTTTACAGAAACAATTAATCCATAAACAATAAGTGTAGCTGGTAGTAAAATGTGCATTCTTAGCAAGGAGGAAAGTGAAAATTATGATTATCTGATTACTTAAATTTAAGACAAAGGGAAGAGAAATTGTTCTTTGTTTTGCCTCTGCGGCGTGGTGGCTCATATTCTATGGGACAAGGGCATTCTGGTGCCCATCTCCCAAAGTTGCTAATAATCTTGAATAAAACGTTGGGCACCGTAAGCCTAAATTGGCATACGTGTATATTTGGAGCATATTCAATGCATAACTCAAGAGCTCAATAAGGCGTACTATTTTGGGAGCAAAAAATTACTTTAAATCAGCAAAGTGCGTGAAATTTTAGAATGTTAGTCTGTTTAGGGCGATATTTGTGTTACTTTCTTTTAGGAAAAGATCAAATATATAGTCTTTAAAAAAAAAGTGTTTCAATGTTTGAAAGGACATGTTCCTTCTCTAAAAGGGCACTTGTCCTCTTTGAAAGAACACTCTTTTTTCTAAAAATGGCACTTTTCCCTAAAAAAGGTCACTTTCCTCTTTAAAAAGGGCGGGACATTTTAACTTTTGAGAAAAATGGGGGCACGTGCCCCCTGTGCCCCCGGTTCCGCCGCCTATGAGAGAGGGCAAGAGACAATTAATTCATGTAAAAAAAGTCTTTTGAAGTTACTTTACTGATAAAAACATTAGCAACAGGGGTTTTTCAAGGTTGTGACAACTAAATGAAAAAGGGAATATTTAAAAGTGTTGGTCCTGGATGAATAACTTTTGAGGTTGATATTATGTGTTCTCCATCTCCAGTCTTCAAGTTTTTGGACCAAAAATTGTTGAGGTGTGGACCATAATCTACAACATATAGAAGCAAAACACATGACTAAAATAATATTTTACCGTTCGTAATGCACGATCCTTTAAGCCGATCGCGGCTCATTCTTTTTCCCTCATCTATTTGATGTATTTATCTTAATCATTCCCAGTCTTTTTACCATACATTTGCTGCAAGTTTGAATTTACGCAAGACAGACAATAAATTGCAAGGACTTATCATCGCAACTTATTTTTTTACTCTTGGATCGCATCTTTACCTATACATGCATGGGCATTTTTTTATGATGAATGAATACCCAAACGTTGGTCAGAAAACTAAGTTTACTCATTTCAGTAGTCTGGTAGTGAGTTCTGCCTAAGCTGGTTATCAATATGAAATGTTGTATGTCGACTCGTATATCGCGCGTGTGGTTGATGCATGTGGTTGATGTAAGAAGTTGATGGCGCCAAATGATGACGGCAGGCCTGCCGTAGTACTAGTGTCCGTGCACGGGAACAGACCTAATAAGCCTGGCAGATGAACTTATTCAAATTTTACACAGATAGAATCTGTCCGAGATAACCGATAGCTTCAGGGAAAAGTATTCAATCACACCAATAATGGCAAAATGCCAACGCTAAATACGATGGAAATGTGATTGTCTAGCACGGCCTAGGCTAAGATTAACGCTAGACCAGTAGGCCCAGGCCTAACGTTATGAACCTATGGTAAGACTGGCGTTAGGGTGGCCAAATGATGGCGCTATATTATCAATACAATACAATTTATTACAGTGCTCTATAGGCCATCTGGCCTTTGTCATAAACATAAACGATCAATTAAATGGTTAAAGATTGAGGTTGCAATAATCAAAGAGGAAGAAACAAACGTCTTGCTTCCATTGCGTGTAAAATAAAGTATGATAACTGCAAAAATAAGTATTTAGAACTAGCTGATAATAAATAGTGCATTTTGTTCTAATTGCGGGTTGTAAGACATATTTCGGAATAAATTTAAAATGATATTCATCTTCAACTTCTTTTAAATTGCAAAACTTGACAACACCTCTGTTTATAAGTTATATTGCAATAACGGCCTTCGTTGACTTCAATTTAAAGGCAAGCACATCTAATTTTGGAGACAAACTTTTTAAGTTTAAAAATATTATTAAATAAAAGGTATATAGCTCTGCATAACTTTCTGTATTAAATTAACAACGCAAAGAACTTCTAGAATTAATATCACTAAACCAGTTCTGTCTATGTCAAAAACTCGCTGCTTAAAATTTTCATTAAAATGTGTATTAATCCCTTCTCCTTGCCCTTCCCAAACATTACCAAACCCAGTTTCATACAAAATATTCATAACACAGTCCCCATGATAGCACTCCTTTGTTTACCAACACTCTATCGTCATATGTGAGAAAAGTGAAATCCTTATTTTTTTAAATGTTATAATCCATAGAAAATTCAGAAAATAAAGTTAAACTTTTGTAAATTATTTAAACAAAACCTTTTTAAAATACTAACGTTTGTAATTATTATTTTTTAATTTTTAGAAAAAACGTACATTTCGAAACGAAATAAACTGAAAAAAGGTTTGATTTTAAATGTTTAATTTTCTAATAGCTGCATTATTTACGAATACTAACTAGCGTTAGTCTTAGCCTAGGCCTAAGCTGTGCTAACGATTGCATTTCCATCGTCTTTAGCGTTGGCATTTTGCCTTTATTGGTGTGATAGAATACTCTCAAATACTTATACCCTTCAAGCTGCAAAAACTTTTAAAAGAAATGAATAAAGGCTACTATCCTTAATATATTAAATTATATCTTCATACTGGGTAAACGTTTCCCAAATGTAGTTAGATAAATTACCCATATGCTGCTTGGTAAAAAAAATGTGCACAATTGTTGGTTATTTTTTATATTGTTGGTTATCCAAATAGGCTGCTGGGTAAAAATTACCCAAATGTGGTTGGTGAAAATTATCCATATGTGTTGGGTTAACTAAAAGTTGGTTACTTTTTTACCCAACTAGGTAGTAAAAGCTGTACTCAATTTTGGTTGGTTAATTTTTTCCGAAAAGCTTTCAGGTGGCATGAGACACGTAGCCAGAATTTGAAAGGAGGAAGAAGAGGGGGAGAGGCGACCTGTATGAAAAAATGTTGGTTTGTCAGAAATGTGTACTGCGCACGAAAAGCGTCTTAGGGTCTAGGGGCCTGCTTAGGAAGCGTCGTGGGGTCCAAGGGCC
>JAIGNY010004120.1:1882500-1980000 GCA_020152595.1 Chiridota heheva | reverse complement strand
GTTACCTTTGATTTGTAGCCTAGATCCAGGCAGCAGGGCAATACAGTAGGACCCTTTGCAGCTTTGTACATAAAAAAAGACTGCTATCTTTTATTGACCGAATTTCATTGATTTTGGGGCTGAAAGGTTTAAAATTCCTATGCACGTTTCTGGACCACTTTTCATGGTCCAAATGAGCTAAGGGTGGGGCTGGCAGAAAGTACTTTCAGAGCTTTCCTATGTGCTCCACCGTACCTCACTGAATGACTGTAGGAGTGAAGACATATAATTGAGTAAATTTCCATAATATGATCCAAATTTTCATAATTTTGGTTTTACTGTAAATGTTCTGATTATGACTGCATGTTTGTTCTGAAATATTGAAATTCTCCCAAACTTTGATCCTAAATGCCCAATTTTTATTGCACATTGTTCAAAATTTATCAATTTTCGTGGCTGCAACAAATAAAAAAATGATAATAACAAAAGTTTAGGTTACCAGCATTTTTCAGACCGATCAAATTGTTAGTGGGGTGGCGGATGAGGAATCACACTTTCAGCTATGCCCTTTACTGCCCCATGCGTATGCTTTCAATATTGAGGGTTCTGTGTCCCCAGTTTCAACATATTCCGCTACCTTGGCATATTTTCATTACAAGCCTTTTTTTAGATATGTGCTGGTAGGTTATTTCGCCTATCAGTACATATGAAAATTCAAGTAAATAAAATGCATATACAAAATAAAGAGTAAATAATGTTCATAGCTATGAATTGAAGGGACTGAAAAAATGATTTTTAATGGGTACTTGGAGGTTTATCCAATGCTTGTGTTACTATAATCATAAAATGGAGGTCTGTATCTCACATGACCTCCTCCCAGGAACGTAGGACTGGGAGGATCCCTTCTCAGACAGGATGAAGGGGGTGGATGGGCGACCAGAAAAATCCCAGTTACAAGCGGAAATAAAGTTGCACTCAATGCTAAATTAAGTTTCTATCAACGTAATTCAAATTGTTCCAAATCGGAAAATCTCAAATTTTTGGAAAGTATTCTTCAATTTTGGGGAAATTCTGGGAAATTTTATACAACTTTCCCCATTTTCTGGCAGTTTTTTCGGTTTTCAGGAAATTTCTTTAATTATCGGGGAAATTAGCCAAATTTTGGAAACTTTTCTCGATCGAGAAATTTCTTAAACGTTTGGGAAATGTTGCCAAATATTACCAAAATTTCCCAATTTTATCTACCAACCGGGCAGGAAGCATGCAACCGGAAAGGTAAAATCCTCTCGGCGTAACTTGACTTCGAGCCCAAGGGGTGTAACTCAAATTGCCCGACGAAAATTTGCATTTGCCCGACTTAATAAAAACGATATTCATGTGTCTATACAATATAGAACAAAGCCCCCTCCCCCCTTCCCTTTCCCCCACCCTCCACCATCATCAATGGCATCGACAGAGATTTTGGCCTGGGGCACAGTACTGAAATGCCAAACGTTGCACTGCGTAACACTGTCTGCCCGCTTACAGACTCCTGCCTAGGTCTATAGGATCGAAGCCATGCTTGGGATCCAGAGGCGATGCTCTGAAGATTTTTTATTGTTGATGCTCCAATATTGTTGGAAATCAACACAAAGTTCGATAATTTGATTGATGAAAAGCAGACAATTTCTATTCTACTCAGATAATCATTTGGGTTACCATTTCTAAACAGGCCGACAAACAAAGGGGAAATTTTCCTGCAAATTGAAAAAATATGGGCACAATTGTGGGGTTCATGGGCGAAGCCTTGAAGCTTCTGTCCAGGGGCGAAGCCCAGGAAGCTCTGCAGATTTCTTGATTTTGATGCCCCACAATGGTTTAAAATCAACCAGAAATAAAAAGAAGAAGACAATTACATATTCTAATGTTAATTGTCTACTCTACCATAACGAAACAGGCAGAGGAGAAATTTACCCTGAAAATAGAAAAATTTGGGCAAAATTGTGGGACTTCTGGGCAAAGCCGTGGAAGAAGTCCAGGGCGAAGCCCCAGAAATTCTAAAGATTTCTTGTTTTTGATGCCCGAAAATGATTAAAAATCAATACAAATTTCCAAAATGTAAGTGATGAAAAGAGGACAATTTAAATTTGAATGTTAAAATCTACTCAGATAACTGGAGAAGCATTTGGGTTACCATTTCTAACAAGGTATAAAACAGTAGGAGAAATTTCCCCTGAAATTGAGGAAGTTCACGCAAAATTGTAGGGTTCATGGGCGAAGACCTGGTCTAAAGATTTCTTGTTTTTGCTGCCCCACAATTGCTGCAAATCAACGCAAAATTCCCAAATGTAAGTTGTGGGGTCCTGGGGCGAAGCTAGAGTAGGGATCCAGGAAAATAAGTTCCACTTAATGACACCTTGGAAGGGATTAGTCAGGGGTAAAAAATTTATTGTCTTTGATGCCCCAAAATGTCTGAAAATCAACACAAACTGATAAATATTGGAGAATTTTAAGTGATGATAAAAAAAATGGAATTGCCCGGGAATTTTTTTTTGTAGGGGGTGTAATACCCCCATCTCCTTAAGTTATGCCCTGCACGGCCCCTACCTGGGCTTTGCCCCTGGAACCCACTAAGCCTTTAAGCAGGCCTCTGGGCCCACACCGAAAATTCACTCTTTGCGCTCAGATAGCACTAACGCCCTAGAAACTTTCAATAAATGCTAATTCAGCCCCCTCCCCAATATGAAGTACCTTCCGACAGCACTGAACGTTTGATACTAAAAAGGGGAACAAAGTAATAGTTCGAATAATAATGTGCATACAAACTTTTTTCATAACGTATTAAGCATTTAATATCCGCCCAGCCCTCTCTTCCGCAGACGCGACCTCTTCCATATCCAGGATCCAAACCCTTTCCATACCCCGCCCCACCCTTATATCCGACCTCCCCTGTTGATCCCCTTTAATCCACTGCTCTGTCAGTTTTTGTGACGGGGTTGACTTTTTCATGTTTTTTCTTCATATTGTGCTAAAATTCAATTGAAAGGGGGCAATACATATAAGACAAAGTTATATAGGGTATGGCATGGTTTTAAAAATGATCAGTAAAGCTATAACAAACCGCGATTTTTTTTCCCAAACAGGAGTTTAGCAATGGCACAAATTTCCTCTTGTCTGAT
Organism: Chiridota heheva; assembly: GCA_020152595.1. Taxonomy (NCBI): domain Eukaryota; kingdom Metazoa; phylum Echinodermata; class Holothuroidea; order Apodida; family Chiridotidae; genus Chiridota; species Chiridota heheva. Next base: position 1,976,863 of record JAIGNY010004120.1, on the reverse strand, counting down.
TGGCTTAAATTCTCGACCCAAACCGTAACCTTACTCTAATTTAACTCAAATGAGTTCAATTGCTATACTGGTTGGGAAAAATATTAGCTAACAAGCATTGTTTTATTGCCTCCACCAACTTATTCCAGGTATTGTTGGCCTGAGCCTCTCCCCCGCCCTTTCTCAAACTTCAGAAATGGAAACTTCTAAGGGATGGATGATATTGAAACGCGCCGAGCGAGAGCACAGCGGGTGGAATCCTTCGTCCGAGATGTTGGGCGACCAGAAAAGAAGAAAACTAAAGATATAAACCAGGCGAAACAACTGGGTACAATCAAACGGCACTTGTATTGGCGTATCAATGGTTCATGCAGACGGGGTCGGGCCCCTCTTGAACAGGGACCGCGGAGACAGGGAAGGGGGAACTGGGAATCCCCACTTTTTTGCTGATGTGCAAACAAATAATAATAATGACCTGAGAGAATTTCACATTCCTTGTTTTCCCGGTTGGGAGGTAAAATTGGAAAAATAATAAAATATAATTTAAGAAAATTTGGTAAATTAATATAAAATTTGTTTAAAATTTCTCAAAATCAAAGAAAATTGCCTAAAAATAATGAAATTTCCCAAAAATTGCAATAAATGAAACAAATTTTCCTAAACTTGCCAAACAGTTTACCGAAGTTTTAAGGAAAGTGGCCGAAATTAAACGAAATTTCCGAAAAGAATATTTCGCAAAAATGAAGGATTAATTTAAACTTAAATTTGGTTGCATTATTTCAAATTTGTCAACAAATTTTCAGAAAATTATAAAAAATTGACAAACATTTCTTCAACATCGAAGAAATTTGCATGAGTATAGAAAATTTTCTAAACTGTCAAACAATTTACCAAAATTTCAAGAAAAGTGCCAGAAAATGAACAAATTTTTTTCTTTAAAATTGCCCTGAAATGATCAAATTTTACCTAAATTGTAACACAATTCACCAATGTTTTAATTAAAGTACCCTAAAATGAACAAAATTTCCCTTTAATTGACGAAAAATTCACGGAAATTTGAAGCAAAGGGCCCAAAGAAAAAAGAAAATGAAAGAAATTTCCTGAAAATTGAAAAACAATTCCCGACAAAATTGAAGAAGATTTTCCGATTAGAAGCAAAGTCAACTGATGGAACTTTTCTTACAAGTGTAATTTTTCCACTTGTGACCGGGAATTTTATTGGAGTTCTTGCACCCCCTGAGAGGTGACACTTCCTACGGCCCTGACTAACACTATGTATCAGTATGGTTGGGAGTTAGTGTACAGGATTTAATATAAATGTAATGTCACCTTTATTTTTACCAATCACCTCAGCCCCCACTTCAAAAATTTATTCCGCGGTTCCTGTTGAAGTGATTGTGCCTCACTCGCCTGCTAATTGCACTCATTTGAGTATAGCTTCCCAGCAAACACAATGTTTTCAAAACCCAACTAAACATTTTCTTCAAAATTGTAAAAATGTTTCATAATATCATTTGTGGTGTCATGAAAATGCTTTTATAACATTATTAGTTTTTAAAAACATTAAAATGATATAATAAAAACATTATTTTTGTATAACATTATATGAAAAATGTTATAATAATGTTTTTGCGACACCACAAAATAATATTATTAAAACATCATACCATAAAATATTATAAAAACGTTTTGTGTTTAGGGTCCAGAATTTAGGTCAATCAGACAAGGGGAAATTTGTGCCATTGCTATCCTGTTTGGTAGTTTGGGGGAAAAAATGTCCCACCCTTCCCGAGCCCGGTGAAGAAAAGTTCTTGAGTGCCACGCGCCAGCCAAGAAATATTGATTAATCGTGAAGCCTCAAAGAGTCTTAAGTCAGAAAAAAATAAAAATAAAAAACAGGTTTTGCATTTAATAAAAAAAACTGTGATTTCTCGAATTGTATGCGTTGTTTTTCGCGTCGAACGCTCAAATTCCATCATATCATGACATGTCAGCATGTGACACATTATTAATATTTAAGATGGCAGCAAGCAACCCTGAAGAGGGGGATGCACCCATCTACGATTCTGAAGATATTTCTACGAGCAACAGTGGAAGTTTGTCACCATCTCTGACAAATTTGATTAAAAGTAGTTCAAGAGTTAGTATGATATATTTTCTGGTAATATTTTATGCCCGAATTACTCAGTTTTTCATTGAAAATAACAGCTTCATAACACGTAACGTTAGACTTAGCTAATACCTAATCCGCTATTATTTCAATATTTGTAGGCTAAACTTTAATAGTCATACGTTAAGCCTACTCGTCGAAATTGAAAACAATACTGTAATTTCACCCAGAGCTAAAGTAAATTTCAATGGAATCTTGAATTGAAATATGTAAAATAATTCTTTTTTGCACTATCTATTCAGGGCACTATTTTTAAAAAATAATAAATGATAGCTCAGTTTAATCAGTTGGGAGTAATTGCAAAATATTCCTCAATCTAGATCAATCTCACAGCTAGTGAGATAAACACCTCACTCAGTAGGCATTACTTTCAAGGCAATACTTGCATACTGAATGAGACAACGCAAAATACATTCGTAACGTTGAAAACCACTCGGACAAGAACAAATAAGATAATCCTTCTGAAAACTGACAAAAGTACTTACGAGCTATGATTTTGATTTTATTAGCGTCTTTAAAGTATCTTTCAAACTAACTTACAAATGAAATGATGAACACTTTGTATGTAAAAAACATCTAAATTACAGAAGAAATGACATTCTGACCACTTTGTACTTCCCTTTTTTAAATACATACACAATATTATATCACCTGAGTGCACTGGCAATTGCTATTTTAAAAATGTTTGTCAGCAAATGCGCGCAGTATTCGATTTAATGCTATATGCACGTTCACTTCACTGATGCTCTATTGTTCGACAATTTTCAACTAATTAGATACATCCACCCAAGGTGCCGTTCGAAAAATAAGATTGTAAGTTTTCAGTTTTCTTCATTAAACCCACTCCCAAAATGTAAGTGAACGGCTTAATATAGTATTATTGAATATTAGTATTATGTAAAAGCGTTCCATGATAAAAAGGCATTGTCAAAAATTGACCTGAGATCATCTTGGAAAGGCCTTCTTAATCTAGCACGTAGTCAAAATTCATTCATGCTTCTATGATAAGCCAATGCAGCAGTTTCAATGTTATTAAGTATATAGCGCTTCCTGGCTGTGTATAGCAGCCATGTAGTGGCTATAGCATATACTACAGTCAGATGTTATCTGACTACTGTACCTCACAGCATGCTTCGGGCTCTGATGTTCGACAATTTTGACAACAAGTAGAAGGCCTATTAGCTTACTGTAGTGCCTTTCAGAGCCCAAGTTAAGGGATTATATTTTTGGGACTTTGTATTTTTAGGCTGCTACGAGCTTCGAGCTCCGTAGTGAGAGGGGGACCCATATGCCTTACAAAACCCAAGTAATACAATTTTATAGATTGCTGTGAGCTCCTTAGTTAGAGGGGTTTTGTAATTTTGGGCTGCTGCGAGAACCAAGCTCCGTAGTAAAAGGGAACCCATTTGCCTTTCAAAACAGTTCTATTCTTAGTCTGCTGCGAGCTGCGAGCTCCTTATCGAGATGGGACCCCTTTACCTTTTGAAATGGTTATATTTTTAGTCTGCTGCAAGCTCCGTAGTGAGAGGTGCTCTGACCTCGTAGCATGAGTACCATGTACAGTCAGCATATATGACCTTGTAGCATGATTCAAGGTGCTTCTACCTGTTGCGGGGTATTCTGCAATTATGCCATCAGTTGCACTTGCTGGATAGTCTAAGCTTAATCCTAGTTATCGTCATTGGCCTGCCCCAGTTTCAGGCCTTTTACGTCCCCACTGATCTGTGTTTTTTTTTTTTTGGGGCTGGCGTTCACTGATTGCTGTCGTTTCTGATGGATTCACAGTTCAAGTTCTATGTAGTTCACATGTAGATTTGATTCTAAGTGAGTTATGATGCTCCACACCATTATTCAGGCAGAAGCTGATTTTCAAATTGCCTGCCTTTTGCGTGTTGAAAACAATTCTTTAATTCCTTTCAAACACAAACAAAAATTGGACAAAATTTGCTCCATTGTAGGCAAAATATGATTATTCTTAGCACATTTTCACTGCTCCGTTCTCCATACTCTACATCCATTGTACTGAAGATGTCAAAGTTCATCAGAAAATGATAGTCATGTGATTACCACCTGATGATTTTGTTGTTTGCAATTTCTTCTTGGGGTCCATTTTAAATTTTTGTTAGCTCTTGGAGATACAATTAGAAAAATGGTTTAAATTATAAAAGAAATACAACCATATATCGTTCACTTTTATCAAATAGCTCTAAAACAGAAAAAAGGTTGAATAATTGTTTGCTGATTTTAAAAATGCATCCCCAAACTTTTCCACCTGTTATGAAGAAGCTGTGAGTGCAAATGCGCAGGGGTGACACTCGACAAAAGTTTTGGAACATGGCGACAGACATCAACAAATGAACATATTTTTAAGGATAATCAAATGTAGAGATGAAATCCTATCAGACTGTGCGCAAAGGAAGTGAAGTTATCGCATTTTAAAAAATACATTTTGCTTAAGTGTGACTTGAGTTGGAAACACGGTATCTGCAACAACCTAATTACACAACAAAAATGTCCCAATTCGGTTGTGAAAATAGCTAGCTTAATCCTAAAGAAGCATCCTCACACAGTTCCCAACATCATCCTTGCTAATGATTGTAATTTGTTACATTATCTCTTCACACACTCGCATGGAGCGTACCAGAGCTTTATTGACTTGCTATAGGAATAGATCCTTACTCAACTAACGAACACCATCACTAGGCCAAGTTCCAATAATCTGGATTTTGTTATGACAACCGATGAGAGACTGGTAGCCAATTTGCATACCAACACAGGTATCAGTGATCATGGCATAGTTCACGTTGACATATTTGTCTCTACTAACCAAAGACGAATCCAACCATGCAAACTTTGGAACTTGAAGAAAACCAACCCTGATCTGGTTTAACTATCTTGTTAACATTCCAGCTCAGACTCTTTACTGCCATCCCTCTTACTCATGTGAGACCCATTGATGAGAGCTGGATTTTTTTTCAAACAAAGTATTGTCAAAGCCATGCAACATATTCCACATAATATGCCATTGATGAGAGCTGGAATTTTTTTCAAACAAAGTATTGTCAAAGCCATGCAACATATTCCACATAATATGTCCAAAAGGCAAATTATCTCATCCATGGATAACCCCATCAATAACTCCTCAAATGAGGAAATTCAAGAAGCTAGATCGACTAGATGCCCTCATACACAACAAAAATGTCCCAATTTGGTTCAGTCAATATCTAGTTTAATCTTAAAGAAGCATACTCGGGTATAAGCTTCAGCGGAACATGGTGAAGAAGTCTGTGGTGACAACATATTCTGACTATCTTAACAACATTGTTGGGAATAGTCTCACATCCGACTGCAAGAGATTCTGGATCTACATCAAATCCCAAGTGTAAAAATAGTATTGGAATCTCTACCCTCAGTACCAATAAGGGTGTGTACATCACCAACCAGTCCAAAGTGCATGCACTCAACTCTCAGCTCACTTCAGTTTTTACCTGAGCAGATGAAGTTCAACCACCCAATTTGGGATCATCACCTTATAAACCTATCAGGGATTTGCAGATAGAAGAACAAGGAGTGTATAAACAACTACACCAGTTGAAGACCAACAAAGCAAGTGGCCCAGATAATATCTCAGCCCAATTTTCTATAAAGATTATGTTGTCTTAGCATTAAGTCTACAGTATGTATGGGTAGCCTAATGTGAAACCCCGGATGAGAGATATAACTAGAGACCGTCATCATGCTGGCAAGAAAGAATATCAAAATCCATTATGTCATTAAAGCTAATTTATTATCCCTTTCCTTCCCTTCTCTGTCTTACCTTCCTCATCTTTCTTTTACCCTCAAGGCAGCATCCTCTCCCCCACTCTCTTCAACCTGAGCATTAATGACATCGGGAATGACCTTGGCCCCAGCATCAAACGTACCCTCTACGTGGATGACTTCACCATCTTCTACTCCTCCCCTAGCTTTCCTATTGTTGAAAATAGGCTTCAAACCAGCCTCAATCAGCTGCAAGTGTGAGCAACAATAACGGTTTTAGATTCTCCAAAGACAAGACAGTCTGCATGCACTTTTGTCATTTCAACAACCTCCACCCCAACCCGAACTTTGTGCTCAATGGGAATCGCATCCCTAAAGTTGAAAACACAAAGTTCCTTGGTCTAACTCTAGACCCCAAGCTCACCTACAAGCCACACATCACCAACCTGAAACTAAAATGCAATAGCTCCCTCAACCTCCCTCCGACTGCTCTCCAACACTACTTGGGAGCGAACCGCTATGCTCTCCTCAAAATTTTCAGGCTCACCATTCGTGCCAAGCTTGACTATGGCAATATTGTTTACTGTGTCGCTCACAACTCATACCTCAACCACATTAACACCATCCAAAATGAAGCCCTCAGGCTTTGTCTAGGAGCCTACAGGACCTCCCCAATCACTAGCCTTCATGTTGAAGCCAACGAACCCCCTTTCTACTTAGATGTAAAAAGCTTAGCCTCTCCTATGCTTTTAGAGTCCTCACCAACACCCAGAACCCTGTTTACAACCTCATTAGGTACCCCAATTTCTCCTCCCTCTTTGATAGGACTAAAACCCTATCGCCCTTCAGCTTACGCATTAAATCAGACCTCTTTCAACTTGGCATCAACCCCGCCACTCTCGGCACCTATTCCTGGCCCACTTTTCCGCCTTTGGGCCACCCCCTTCCTTCTGTCCACCTAGACCTCTCCACTTATAACAAAACTCAAACTCACCCTAATCTCTTCATCAATCTCCACAACCAAATCAAAGACCAACTCTCAAATTACACCTCCATCTATACTGATGGCTCCAAGGAAGGCAACAAGACAGCTGCTGCTGCCATCATCCAAGACATCACCCTCAGTAGCAGACTTCCTGACCACTCATCCATCTTTTCAGCCGAGGCTAAGGCCATTCTCCTCGCCCTCAACTTTATTGAGTACTCTCCTCTTAGTCACTTTGCCATTTTCTCTGACTCAAAGGCTGTTCTTACTTCATTACTCAATCTTAAATGGGATAACCTCACCTGCCACCTCCTCCTCCGAAACTCTTTCTCCCACCCTCTGCAGGAAAAGTGTTCTTTTCTTCTGGATACCCAGCCATGTTGGCATCCCTGGCAATGACAGGGCTGATACAGCCGCTAAGCTTGCCCTTAACCTCCTCCCTTCCCCTTTTCCCAAAACCCTCTCTGACATCAAACCGCTTATCGCTTCTCTTGTTCGTGACCGCTGGCAAACCTTATGGAACTTCCAAATTGATAACAAACTCCATGTTATCCAGCCCACAATCCCGATCAAATCCACCATCAACAACCTTTCTCGTGATCGACAACGCTCATATTACCCGCCTTAGAATTGGTCACACCCACCTCACTCACTCCCACCTCCTTATTGGTTCCCCAACCCCTCTGTAACAATTGCCACTGCATCCTTACAATCCAACACGTTCTCCTTTGCTTGCCCCCTGTACAACCTTCCCAGAGCTTCTCGCTCCCCACAACTCAATTGCTGAGTTCTTCCAAAAAAATCCTCCAGATAAAATAGTCTCCTTCCTTCAGCATGCATCCCTCTACAACCATATTTAATCCTCCTCTTCCATCCCATCTCTACTCTGTTTTTAGTTTTACCCATGCACCTCTCTCGATCACAGCTTTCTGGCTTTTGTTCTTGAATTTCTCTCATTCTTCTCCTGGTCTCTTTCCTTACTACCTCTAAAATGATCTGACCTCTCAGGCACAATTTGACCTTCGTTGTCGTGGTGCCGTTAAGACCTCATCAAACAAACAAACATTTATTACTTTAACTTATTTTCCTTATTCACCTTCTCTCCCTCCTTCCCTCTATCCCTCCTCTCTTTCCTCTCTGTCCTAACTCAAGCACCTAAATTTTAAACACCCTCTTTAATAGCACATTTGACTGACTGTCGCGGTGCCGTTAAACATCAACAAACCAAACATTTATTATATCCATGAACCAAATCAACACACCTTTTTAATAAATTTCCAAAGTGAATGTACCACATTAATACTTAATGATATTTTATTTCTTTTGTCACTTGTGTAGATGAATAAAATGTATACCAAGAAGCCTTTGCAAATATCAATGAAAGAAGAAGAAGATACTGTATTATATATGTATTCACTAGATATAGACTGCACTTACTGTATTAGAAGAAGAAGAAATATAAACATGTGTTTCTGGAATAGAAGAGAATTCAATGTTTTAAATCCATGAAAGACCTTGAGAACAGAAAATGAACTTGGAAAAGTGCATAATGCACAATGATAAAATGAAAGTATGAAATGGCCTCAGAATGACTAAATTATCAAAGTACTGTACATGGGCAATGGAGTATGTTTGAATTTGGGGGAAAGGCACAGAATTTGAGGGGCAAATAAACTTGAAAGCTGTAATGGCAGTGATATAGCTGTAGGGGAAGTAGGAAAACCCCCACCTTGCCAGAAATGTCCAAAATTCACCAAACCACATTGCATGATATGAAGTTTAATGGATAAATGAGAATAGTATGTATTGCTCATTGTCAAATGTGCAAAGGTCGTTTAATCATAATCAAATTATATGTAAAAGTGTGCAGATGAGCAAAATATTAGTGGAATGAAAATCCACAAGAAGCTGGTTTCAGTAAGGAGTAGCAGCAACAGTCAAACTTCTCCGTAAAACATGTAAATGAATAAGGTTCAGTGGGTGTATCCTGTTCAGGAGGGGAGCCTGGAGGACATAAGTTTTTGTTTAAGAAAAATATATAAAAATGCAGCATCTTTACACTCTCTCGTAAGATCTTTTTACATCTACTCATTATCGCAGGCTGGCAGACTCTTAGAAAATGTGGAAATTCTGGTGACAGAACATGAGAAAAGGACAGACATTGGATCGATGGGAATGAAGGATGCTCATACAGTGTACTTGCTAGAGACAAGGTATTGGTATTTCTGTATATAAGATAATCTTTAGCTGTTGTAATTCTGTCAAGAAGTACCCACTTTTGTGTCGTATATTACTGGTTTTTTTAGATTTTCTGTTGTTTTTAAACTAGCTACAGTGACCCCAGAAGCAACATTTGCAAACAATTTTTTTTAATCTCTTAAAAATAAGGAACATAACAAAAATTCATTGGAATGAGTTACAAATTGACCATTTCATACTTTAATTTTTGGGCATAATATTTAAAGAGGCAGTCTTGTCTTAGTAAAATTGGGTGATTACAGACCATACCTTCTCTTCTGGTTGTGGATCGTTTCTTGTTTCTATCGAATGCACAATATTTCTGATAACCTTTTTACGTACAGTCAGTGCACACTAGTGCCAAATGTATAAGTGTGAGTATAGCTATTGTATGATTATGTGAGCAGGGATTTGTGTTGTGAGCGATTGTGGGAATATATAGGCTCAGCAGTTATTTGACACCCTTAGCTGTTGTCAGTAGTGATGTTAACAGTGCCATAGTCCAGCAGGTATTCTTGTGAGTGGAAACACCAAAGGTCGGCCTATTGATATATTGATTCCTTCAATTGTTTCCCATAATACCTCAACACTGGTATTTCATGCTGACTACATGTTGCCAGAACAGTAATTTGAATTTGAATTTTTACCATATCAAATTTGTTAAGTTTGCAAAAACTTAATAAAAACATTTTCAAAAAATAAATACCATCAACGTAACACTAATGACGTATTAAAAGTATTAGGTGCCCCTGTTCTAATAAGTGCCCGCTCTCAACATTTTTTGACTGATGAAACATAATTTATTTGATTAATTTGAAGACTTAAAATACGTTTGGTTACATTGTTTGCTTATTTTGTGTCTGACGCTCATGCTGTTTTTTGTGGAGATTATTCTGGGGCCATAGAATTTTCAATTCTATGTGTGGGGATAGTATAAAACCAGTTCACAAAACAATGTAGTTCGAATAGGGCGTGTGCGCACACTGTATGCATCCCAGAAACATGGGTGCTTATTAGGTAAAAACTTTGGGCCAAAAAAGTGATGCAATTCTTTTTTCTTGGGGCTGCTTATTACGTCGAATACAATATTAGTTTCTTAAACTGTAGAACTGACCCATGATAAAGGGTATCATGCTCAACAAAGCACATGGAAATACCTGATTGAGGAATATATTTTATTTTGTACTGTACCACAATATATCTCCTTTAATGAAGATTTGCGGTGATAGTTAGATGTACATCATCTTGGAGAAATGATCTTTCATCAAATATTAGCTTTTTTGATGTGTCACAATATAACAAATAATGCCTTATATTTGATGTACATTCATAGATTGACATGCATGAGAACATTTGTATAGGTATAGTATATATTGACTTTTAGGGAAGTTTACTAGTTTGATTAGAATTTCTATTTACAGAGTGGTATTAGTGTTTTTTATACAAATAGATATAATCTTCACTGTAGTTCTTAGCAACTGAATTTGATTTTAAAGTAGTTTGGATGAAATTATGATATACAATATTATAATCAGGGGTGGAAATTCCTGCTGTTCCACTGCTCTGAGAATAATGCTTTTTAAGCAGGAACAGTGAATTTTTTAATATCACTGTTCCATGGAACAGTGTTTTTTTCTCAAACATATAGCATCAACATCCTGCAATATATTGTTTTCTGCTCATAGAATGTGTTCTAAGAGTAAAATCCCTCCTGAGAAATATTTTTTTGTAAAGTATGAAAAATCTTTTTTCCTCCATTGCCGGCGCAATTGATCATAGATGGGTCGTGACTGTATGTCAGTACATGTGCCATGTGGAAAGCATTTCAGCACGTACTACCTGGGTTACATTTTCCTTCTCAGGCTTACCACGGAGCTGTCGAAATAACAGTTACCAGGACCCTGGGTGAAGCTTACCTGGATATTTACCTACTATCAGTACTGTACTTGAGAATATATTTGTTAGGGGATATTATGTTTCCCATGACATAACTATGGCATTATACACGTGTTTGCTGCCAATTTATTTCAAAGTTTTGTACACACTCTTAAGAGTGCTTGAATCGAGGCCATGATCGAGGTACGCTTGATCAGTGCTTGAATCGAGGCCATGATCGAGGTACGCTTGATCAGTGCCTGAATAGAGGCCATGATCGAGGTACGCTTGATCAGTGCTTGAATCGAGGCCATGATCGAGGTACGCTTGATCAGTGCTTGAATCGAGGCCATGATCGAGGTACGCTTGATCAGTGCTTGAATCGAGGCCAGGATTAAGGTACGCTTGATGAGAGCTTGAATCGAGGCCATGATCGAGGTACGCTTGATCAGTGCTTGAATCGAGGCCAGGATCGAGGTACGCTTGATCAGTGCTTGAATCGAGGCCATGATCGAGGTACGCTTGATCAGTGCTTGAATCGAGGCCAGGATCGAGGCGGCTTGATCAGTGCTTGAATCGAGGCCAGGATTAAGGTACGCTTGATGAGAGCTTGAATCGAGGCCATGATCGAGGTACGCTTGATCAGTGCTTGAATCGAGGCCAGGATCGAGGTACGCTTGATCAGTGCTTGAATCGAGGCCAGGATCGAGGTATGCTTGATCAGTGCTTGAATCGAGGCCATGATCAAGGTACGCTTGATCAGTGCTTGAATCGAGGCCAGGATCGAGGTACACTTGATCAGTGCTTGAATTGAGGCCATGATCAAGGTACGCTTGATCAGTGCTTGAATTGAGGCCATGATCAAGGTACGCTTGATCAGTGCTTGAATCGAGGCCAGGATCGAGGTACGCTTGATCAGTGCTTGAATCGAGGCCATGATCAAGGTACCATACCTCCTTGCATGAATTGCATTATTTCATTAAAGAAAAGATGCTTGCTTGAAAAGTGATCCATATGTAGAATAAATAACTAGAAAAATGCGTGTGTGATAATTCCGAAAATTAATGTAATGGGATGCATGGCCTCATTAAGATCAACTTTGTGTGCGAACCCAATTTTTAAAAAGATTTAAAAAAAAACCATCAGAAGGCAGTATCGAGTGATATCGACTGCTAATTCCTTGTTATTTGTGAACGAGATGACTGATTTTCCATATCGGTATAAATTTGTGAATTTAGAGAGTATAGTTTATAGGAGGTTTTCATTCTGGCATGGAATTCTATAACGAAATAATTCGCTGAAGTGACCATATGTGCATGCATATACTGTTGATTAGTGTGTGAAAGCACCTTTTTAATGGCTTAGCCCCTTGCATACGCTAGTAATTTCTGCAGATGATCAGTATTCCCTCAGCATTTGATTGGTCTTTTATAGTCACGTGAATTTTGGCCATGTGACATAATTTAAAGTAATTTTCTGGAAATTGCCAATTCCGCTATAAAATGGTCTATAGCCCAGCGGATAAGGGCAATAGTTGTCCACGTTTTGGTAAAAGCATTAAATTTGGGACACATAATCTGTATGCCATTACAAACCAAATTGGATATTGTTCCATCCCAGTTTACCATCCCAGTTTTTGTGTATAATTCAATAACCGAGAGGCCTACGATGTTTATTCTGGTGTCTACATACAGTATGTTTCTGAGGTCATAGAATTCAAAGAAGGTAATGTCACGTATGTGTAAACACCAGAGTTAAGATTCTAAGACTTTTTGTTGTTGAGTTACGGTACAGTGTACATGGTATTTTAGTATTTAATGGCGACCATTTTGGAAGATGACCACATAATTCATTTCTTAACAACACAAGTATTAAAAATGAGACCTGTATTTTTAAAATTTTATGAATTAATACTGATTTTTCTGTGGTGAGTATTTTTATTACATATAGGAGTTATTTCTCTTTTTCTGAGATTTTATTCCATAGAAACACAGAAGAAAGCATTTCATTTGATGTCACAAATTTTTACTGTATTTTATTTCTTTCCCTAAATAAGTTATGAATAATTTTTGAGTTTAGATACCTCTGTTAAGTTCATGCTATATCTGTTCACAAGTGCATAAGGATATTTAGTGTCTAGATCAGGGACTGACAGATCATTTTTAAATAATCAAAGATTATATTGCTGTACGTACCCTGGGCATATATTGCTGTATGTACCCTGGGCATGTATTGCTGTATGTACCCTGGGCATATATTGCACCACTGTATTGTGTTACATGCTATCGGAAATGAAATCTAAGCTCATTTTGATGTTGCCTGACTACTTTGAATAACTTTTCTTGAGGAGTGGATTTTTAACAAAATCTTTGTGGGAGGGTACTGTGTTAATTTTGATAGGGAAAATTAGACAGTACATATGCAGCTGAGTTTTGGTATTTAGTATTCTTGCAGGTGAGGGTGAAAAATAGGCATGTTTGGGAAAAGAGACAGAACGTGTTTAATAATTGTGCTGCTTTTTTATGCTTTCTTATTCTCTTTGACACTTTCTATCAGTCTCCGAAATCAATAGAAACATTCAAAAATGTTGATATCTAACACAATTCTTAACTAAAGGAAAAGAAAATTAAATCACAAAAGTATGAATTTGATTAAGATAAAAAACTTGAGGTATAACTTTTCATAAATATTAAAGATAGAACTTGACAGACACTCTGTGATCAATTTAATTTCATAAGTGGATTACTTGATGACGTACAGTACAGTGTAAGTGCATGAATGACTCGTTATCTCATTAGTCAATTTGTATTGACTGAACATGCCCATCTGGTTGTTAATGTCTTATATTTTGGAAAACTGGTATCAGACTTCATTACATTAGTATTCAGTCTTGTTCAGCTTATGTGTTGGGGGTCAGAAAGAGAATGATGATGAAAATATCTTACAAGTAGAGAATACTAAGGATGTATTAATATCAACAAAATGCAAAATCACATATTTCTGCTCCATCCATGTATAGATGAACATGCTTGACCACCGCACAGTCTGTGGTTACTTTCCGGTAATCTGTTTACCTTTTTATCTATGGTACATACTAGACATCCTTTAAAAAAATTTGCTTGTATAACACCTCTTAATTTGTCAATATTTTTTATTTCTACAGAGTACATGAAGTAAATGGAAAGAGCCCGTCCTATGATGGAAATCCAGCATCCTTATGGAGGAGATACAGTGAATTTGAGCTTCTCCGAAATTATCTGGTTGTTACATTCCCATTCATAATTGTGCCTCCATTGCCTGAAAAGAGGGTATATATGAGCAAATGACTTGTTTTATCATTTTTCTCTCATTTTAATGATGGTGTTAAAGACATTTTTAAAGAAATTTTATAAAATGTAAATCATTATAAGAAATTCTTACAAATACATTTGTAGAACTTCTGCATATACTAATGCAATGTAATTTTAATTTAAAGTTTGTAAATTTGTATATTATTAAAGGGTATCATTTTTTTTAAAGGTGTATTTTTTTTCTTTTAAAATATTTCAACATTTGTTCTACACTGTATATTTGTGAGAAGTCCATGTGTATACCGAGTTATGCATTTTTTTAACTGCTTAATTATGCACTATCCACAATAGATGTACGAAGCAGGGGGCTTTGGGGAACTCATGCTTTAGGCCAATTCAAAAATTATTTTATCAAATAACCATCAATATATATATATATTTTTTTTGGTGGGGGAGGGGGGAAGGGGGAGCGGATGAAAGGGCTACAGCTGAAGACTCAAACTTTTTTTGTAAAACTTGTATTTTTTTGCTACCATGCACATGTACACCCTTTGGTAGTATAATTCAAATAATATAAACATTAAAAGTGGCATTGTACATTCCTGTATACCATTGATTTAAAAATGAGCTTTTTGAAGAAAAAACTTCTACCAGGATTATCACAGTTGGCAGTTTGCATGCTACATGGAAATACACTAATATCAAATCTACTTTCTTGCAAGTTTGGCTTTACATATGGTCAATTTTTTTCTACTGTGCATAGCAGATGACCATCATGTGGCAACAACTTTCTACTGTGGACCATTTTGATGCTGATTTTGTGGAAAGAAGACGTATTGGATTGGAAGGATTTTTGCAGCGGGTTGCTAAGCACTACGCCCTCTGCCAGGATCCTTTGTTTCAGGCATTTCTACTGCAGGAGGATGGATGGAAGGAATCTTTGCTTTTAACGGGTTTTCAGGCAAAGGTAATCAAGGGGAAACATCTCTCAAGTTTTATTGGTATTACATTATTGAAAAGTTACAAAACATTTAGAGCACTTGCTGAATCGAGTTGATTCTTTCTTTCCATTGAATATGAAACCGACTGGGCCTCTCCACTCATCACAAAACCCAAACTCACCCTAACCTCTTCATCAACCTCCACAACTAAATCAAGTCCAACTCTCTAACTACACCTCCATCTATAATGAGGGCTTCAAGGAAGGCAACAAGACAGCTGCTGCTGCCGTCATCCAAGACATCACCCTCAGTAGCAGGCTTTCCTACTACTCGTCCATCTTCTCGGCCGAGGCCAAGGCCATCCTACTTGCCCTCAACTTTATTGAGTCCCCGCTTAGCCACTTTGCCATCTTCTCCGACTCGAAGGCTGTCCTTACTTCTTTACTCAATCTTAAATGGGATAACCTCATATCCCACCTCCTCCTCCATAAACTCCTTTTGCCCCCCCACCCCCATCCTTCATCAGGAAAAATATTAATTTTCTTCTGGATACCCAGCTGATGCAGCTGCTAAGCTTGCCCTCAACCTCCCCCTACCCCCTTTCCCAAAACCCTTTGTGACATCAAACCGCTTATCGCTTCCCTTGTTCGTGACTGCTGGCAAACCTCATGGGACTCCCAAATTGATAACAAACTCCACGTTATCCAGCCCACCATTCCAATCAACCCACCATCCACAATCTCTCCCGTGTCAACAACATCCACATTTCCTGCCTTAGAATAGGTCACACCCACCTCACTCACTCCCACCTCCTTATTGGATCCCCCCAACCCCTCTGCAACAATTGCCATTGCACCCTCACAGTCCACCATATCCTCCTTGCTTGCCGCTGTACAACATTCTCAGAGCTTCCCTCACTCCCCACAACTCAATAGCCGAGCCCTTCCAGAAAAACCCTCCAGATAGAATTATCTCCCTCCTTCATCATGCTTCCCTCTACAACCATATTTAGTCCTCTTCCATCCCCCTCTCTCTACTTTTGCCCCCTTTTTTCGCCCATGCACTTCCTCTCTTGATCCCAGCTTCCTGGCTATTAGTTCCCGTGTTCTTTCAGTCTCCCCTTATTTCTTTTCTTCCTACCTCTGGAATGATCTTACCTCTCAGGCACAATTTGGCCCTTGCTGTCGTGGTGCCGTTAAGCCCTCAACAAACAAACAAACAATTGTGGCTCCCTAATGTGTAACTTCAAAGGCTTTCTCTTCCATGTTTAACCATTTATTCCCCCCCCCCTCCCCCCCTTCCAAAAGAAGAATTGCTCTGATTACTTTTGTTGTAAGAGAAAATGAAGTCTGTCCTTATGTGAGTGTGTTTATGTGAGTGTGTTTCTTGGCCAGGTCAGGTGGCATAGGGTTTTTGAACGTCTCTTTGGGATACAGATTCATTGATTTGATTTTTTCATTTATCATTGCTAATTAAATGATTTACAGGTTTTACACCTTGAAAGTGTAATCTTTGTCTTCTAAAACTGTTTCATTGGCCCACATCATATTCTCAGTATAACTTGCATTTGACATGAGCTTAATTTGACATAGATATCAACCATAATGTTGTGTATTTAAAGGCAAATGTTTTGAAATGAATACACCTCCGTATTAAAAAGTTGTAACATGAAATTTAAGTTATTCTTCAGTTTTAAAATGATTTTTGGTTCCGATTCTATCATCATCAGGAACCTATCTGGTCCTGCTGGCGTGTGTGTGGGTATATGTGTGTGTATTATGTCTAAACATTATATCTCAAGAACGATATAGTGGATTCATGTCATATGTTGTACAGAGATAGCCCATGGACTGTAGGTATGCCCTATTGTTTTTGGTGGTTAAATCATGCATATTAATGAGTGGGCAGGGCTGAATGTGAAAGTCTTGAAATGCTTATATTTCAATAATCGCTAGTCTGTTTTGTTTCTTATTTGGTTTTTTAATGTTGTTGCCTAATATCCACATGCTCATAGTGTAAAATTTTTGAATCTCATTAATATGCATATTGGGAAGGGCTGAATAAGATTTTGCTAAATATATCTTGTAAACACAAAACCTCTAGAATGACACATTGTTTTTATGTCATATATGGTACATAGGCCATAGTCAGCAGATGTGCCCTATTGTTTTTGGTGGTGGTGACACACATATTAATGAGTGGGTGGGGCTTATTGTAAAAATCTTGATATGCTCAATTTTAGCTCGACTATTCGAAGCTATTCTACTACCCTTGGCGTTGGCGTCCGGTTACAGAGTTTCGGTTAAAGTTTTGGTTTAAGTTTTCATAACTTAAATTATGAATGGTGTACATTCATATGACTTGGCGTAGGGGTAGAGGACATGGGCACTGATCAATATAGCATGACTGGGATGTTGTGTGTGCATTCTAATTAGCTTATTTGCATAACAATGAAAATATTTGTCAGGTTAAAGTTTTGGTTAAAGTTTTTAGTTAAAGTTTTGATTAAAGTTTTCATAACTTATGAATGGTGTGCATTCATATGACTTGGCATAGGGGTAAAGGACATGGGTACTGTTCAAATGAGCATGATTGGGGGGTTGTGTGTGCATACTAATTAGTTTATTTGCATAACAATGAAAATATTTGTCTGGTGAAGTAAGTTTTGGGTTAAAGTTTTCATAACTTATAAATAGTATGCATTTATGTGACTTGGCATAATGGTAGAGGACGTGTCCCTTCACATGAGCATGATTGAGGGTGTGTGTGTGCATACTAATTAGCTTATTTGCATAGTTATGAAAATAATTTTTCAGGTTAAAGTTACCATAACTTAAGTTATGAATGATGTAACTTGGCATAGGGATACTGTGTGTGCATACTAATTAGCATTTTTGCATAACATTGAAAATATTTGTATCTATGATATCTCTTAGATTAAAGTGGATGTGGGGATTTTGTTTGCAAAAATGATCATATATGTGAAGAGCATTGTTCACACTTAATGGTGGGGTGAAGTGTGCATATTAATTAGGTTATTTGCATAAAAATATACTTTCGTATGAAATGTTTAACATGAGCAAAGAACTAAAGTTATGAATGGTGTACATTCATGTAACTTGGCACAGGGGCAGAGGAAATGGGTACTGTTCAAATAAGCATGATTGGGGGTAATGTGAGTGCATACTAATTAGCTTATTTGTATAACAATAAAAAATACTTGTATCTATGATATGTCTTAAATTAAAGTGGGAGTGGGATTTTGCTTACACAAATGATTATATATGTGAAGAGCATTGTCTATGGTGAGGTGTAATTTGCATATTAATTATGTTATTTGCATAACAGACTTTTGTACAAAATAATTAAGCTGAGATAATAACTTAGTACAGTGGTAGAGGGCATCGGTACTGTTCAGTTTAGCATGATTGGTGGGTTATGTGTGCATATTCATTAGCTTATTTGCATAGCAATGAAAATATTTGTATCTAATTAGCTTATTAGCATAGCAATGAAAATATTTGTATCTGTGGTATCTCTTAAATTAAAGTTGGTGTGGTGATTTGGTTGAACAAATACAGTCTATGTGAAGAGCATTGTTCACACTTAATGGTGAGGTATAGTGTGCATATTAATTAAGTTATTTGCATAAAAATAGACTGCTGCAAAATGTTTGACCTGAGTTGATCTCAAAAATATTTGACCTTAGAGTAAAAATACTTAACTAACTTCATATTTTTAGTTTTGTTATGATATTGACATGATATGAATAGGAATCAAAATTTGTGTCTTGCCATTAATAAAGAAGCAAATAAAAGTTTTCTCGCTTCTGAAGAATTTTAAATTAGAGGTTTAGAAAATATAAACAATAAGTGGAATGTGGGGTAGACGATTACATGATGATAAAGTAGCTGAAGGAATTAGGATGAGGGTGGGATTTCATGTGGGACAGAGTGGAATTGTATGTAGGGCAGGGTGGGGTGGGATATGGGTCAGGATGCATTGACATGTTGGACAGGAGGGTTGGTTGGCATGTTGAACAGGGTGGGTTGGCATGTGGAACAGAGTGGGTTGGCATGTGGAACGGTGGGTCGACATGTGGAACAGGGTGGAATGGCATGTGGTGGGGTGTTATCTGGATTTCAGTTGTGATGGCATGTGGGTCGACATGTGGAACAGGGTGGAATGGCATGTGGTGGGGTGTTATCTGGATTTCAGTTGTGATGGCATGTGGGTCATGCAAGTTGTGGAATATATAGTACTGTATATAACTGGTTTTCAGGTGTGATTGCATGGAGTATAGGCATGGGATGACATTTGGGACAGGTTGGAATGTGAGACAGTTTGGAATATGCATTATTAGCGGTGAGGGGATTTGTATCATTTTCAATGTCTAGTTTGTCATATGTTAAGCAATATTGTTTTGCATAATTTGCTTTAATGTTATTGTACATTTTTCATACTGCTTGACACACATGTTTTCTTATATTGGAAGCTGTATTACAACCCAAAATGTAGTCCTGGCAATGTGTAGGGGTTGGGTGGAGGGTACAGGTTGGAAAGGGGGCTTGATGACATTCTATCATTGATACTGGCAAGTTAGGGTCTCTCCTTTCTTTGTTGTTCAATTGATAGAACTGAAAGAGATATTATAGTTATAAAACTGCTAGCTTTTATATGTTTTCTGAGTTACTGCATGGGTGAGGTAACCTGTAGCTGTGCCGTATTTTTTTTGGTGGTGGTGTCATGCATATTAATGAGTAGGAAAGGCTTAATGTAAAAATCTTGAAATGGTCATATTTTAACAACATGTCTATTTTGTTTCATATTTGATTTAATTATGATGTTAACTTGTCTGTACATGCTCATGGTATAAAACATTATATTTCATTAACATGCAAAGTGGGAGGGGCTTAATATGATTTTGCTGAAAAGAGCTTGTAAACATACTGTACCTAAAGAGTGATAAACTGGATTCATGTTATATGTTGTACACAAATAGTATACTGTCCATATATGTGCCCCATTGGATTTGGTGGTGTTGTCATGCATATCAATGAGTAGATGGGGCTTAATCTAAACATCTTGAAATGCTCATATTGTAACAATGACTTTAACAATAGATGTGCCGTATTGTTTTTGGTGGTGGTGTCATGCATATTAATGAGTAGGCAGGGCTTAATGTAAAAATCTTGCAATGGTCATATTTTAACAACTACATGTCTGTTTTGATTCATACATGGTATATTTATGTTGTTAGCTAGTGTGTACATATTCATGGTATAAAATTGTTAAATATCATTAATATACATAATGGGTGGGGCTAAATAGGGTTTTGCTGAAAAGAGCTTGTAAACACAGTAACCGCAGGACAGTACTTTGGATATAGGTCTGTATGTGGTACACAGATAACCCATTGTCCATTTGTGCCCTATTGTTTTTGGTGGTGATATCATGCAAGGGGGTGGCTTAAATTAAAAAAATCTTGAAAAGGTGATAAATTTATAGCAATCATATGTCTGTTTGCATCGTACTTGCATGTAATTTGTCAGTTATTGCATACATTCTTATGTTGACAACAGGTTCTATCACTAATATGCATTCCTTAATGTGAAAATGCTCCAGAAAACTTGTCAACACATCGCACACATATCATATGTGGTACACTGGTGAGTTATGGTCTGTATACTAAAGTACTAGTATGGGACCTATTGTGTTGGTAGTGATGTCATGTAGGTGGAGCATTATGTAAAATTCTTCAAACAGTGATAAATGTGCAACCGTATGCATGCTTTGCATCATACCTGTTATAATGACAAGTTCACTGTATTGATATGCATGGCAAGCATGGCTATTAATATATTTTGCATATTTTATGACATACAAAGCCAGTTAGTTTCAAACTTGAAAATTAACCAACAATGAAAGGATGCATCGGAACCACTGAACATTTTAGTTTTCTGGTTTAAGGTTCAATTATGTGTGAATAACCTTTGTGCTTCATTTAGATATAAACATCAAATAACTTTAATGATCCAGAGATTTAAGACTTAAGTGGCTTCAAAGACTAAATGTAAAGCAATTAAGTTGTATGGCGCTTGCTTAAAACATACAATGCTGCACTATATTGTTCACTATTTTTGTATATTTTCCTTTCACAGCAAGATTCTAGAATCAAGAATCTGAATGCATCATACAGGATCAAAAAGCCTGACAAGTAAGTGCTCCCTTATCCGTTAGTTTGAGAAATACATGGGAGGTATAAAGGTTTGCTTAGATCACTTGTTCCACTTTACAGTATGTATTTTATTGCAAATTCTTTTTTTATTAGCTGTCTGTATTACAGTATTTCATGGAGCCCTTTCGTTCATTTCATTTTTATTATTACTGTCTTACGACAGAAGAAAAGGATGTACGTGTATGTTTGATTTCTGTATGACATTTTGTTTTATGATTCTTATTTTTAAGAGAACAGAATCATCCTTCCACAAACAGAAGTGAAAAATGCAGAAGTGCTATGTACAATTTGTATCGTCTAAGGGTATTACATAGCCATTTAGATAGACAGTCCCTTGAACAGTTGGTACATTCTTTGGTCATCTCTCAACTGGACTATTGTTGTTCATTATGATGCAGCCTCCCCAAACCTTCCATAATGAAATAACAACGTGTTCATAAGTTTGCTGCTAAACTGATCCTAAATCGAAGTAAATATGATAGTACATAGAACAGTAAGAGAATGTTTGAAACCATCGCATTGGCTTCCAATAAACTAAAGAATACTTTTTTGATTATTATGTGTGTCCTACAAATGTTAGCTCCTAATTAGTTGGTATCTTTAATGAAAAAAATAACTAATTATGCATTGAGGTCTAAAACTACCTATCACATAATATCAACACAAAGGAACATTTTGGGGATTAGGCTTTTTCTGTGGGAGGGCCTAGGGAATGGAACAAGCTACTAACTGATATTAAAACTTGAAGGAATTGTACATTTTCAAAAAGAAACTGAAAAAACTTATATTTTTCAACATGTTTTTTCATTAATTTTGTTTCTATTCTGTTTAGTTGTTTTCAAGTACATAAATGGTGTTTGTTAAGTGCCACTAATTGCATATTGTTTTGTAGAAGTGAGTGCTATATAAGTATTAATAAATAAATAATGTTTTTTTTTCTTCATTTTTTCTTGCATTGCCACTAATTGCATATTGTTTTGTAGAAGTGAGTGCTATATAAGAATTAATAAAGAATTAATAATGGGTTTTTTTTCCATTTTTTCTTGCATTGCAGGAGATTTGAAGGATTGAAGATATATGCTAGTGAACTTCGCAACAACATTACATCAATATTAAAGATTAGAGCTGTAAGTTTCTGCACAAGCTGAGAATTCGGATGAATTAGCTTGATGGTGTCTGAATGCCTACTTTTGTAAACTCTTATGTATCACAGATAGCAAACTCTTGATGTTTGCACAGAAATTGCTACTAAATAATTCATTGCTTGAATTATGAAGTTTGATGAAAATCACTACGTTTGTTAGAATAAGTCTCAGTAATATGATTTCGATGCATCTGATATTTGAACGCTTTCTCCATAATTCGCAGAGAAATTGTAAGGTGGTATCAACCAAGCATACAATCATGAAAGATGAGAAGGATGCATGATGACAGGAAATGAAATTCCTGTATAGGAGCCCCAGGTGCATTTTGCATGATTCACGTGATGCATTTTTTGATCTCTTTGTCAAACAATTACTCCAACTTCTCCAACATCAATACCTTTTATTTAATAGTGATGTTTGAAAAAGCACAAGGTGCAGTCTTCTAAGAATGAAATCTAATCAATTTATGAGATGAAATGATTAGGAAACCAGCCATCAGTGAATCTCAATACATACATCAAATTAGTTTTTAAATTGATCAATCAGTTAATCAAATGCAGTCGTTTTTATTTTATTTCAAATTTGGAGTGCTCAGAAGGCAGATTTGCGACCCTTAGTTTTATATCTTTATATAAACCTGCATCTGCGACCCTTAGTTTTATATCTTTATATAGACCTGCATCAAGGAAACCTCAAAGTAACAGCTGTTCATCTGTATCCTAAATCAGATATTTGATCAAAGAGGAAACATAGGCTGAAATATAAATGTTTTAAATTTAAAATGTTTTATGTGGCAACGTGGTGTTATGCATTTCTAGGAATATCTTAAAGAGGTCATGACACAGACCAAGCTGCTTCTTGGAAAATTAATATTTGGATCAATTGTTAGACAAAAATATAACTTTCCCCGGCAAAAACCTATAATTGGGAAATAATCTGAAATAATTCATTTATAAGGTTTGATATCGCCCAAATAATTTGGTGATGAAATTTGCTCCTAGTGAATTTTTTATTTTTGTGAAATTTTTAAGGCACTTTTCTTCAATTTTTGAAAAAGTTTGCTTCATTTTTAGGAAAGTTTACTCGATTTTCGGGACATTTTCGTGAAATTTTGTTCAATATTTGGGACATTTTCTTCAATTTAGAGGAAATTCCTACATTTTTATGTACTATAATGATAAAATATGCTTTACCAAAATTTGCATACTTTCATTTTACCAAAACTTCCAGGTGCACTTTTCTCCTTTCATTATCGTTCCTACGCCTCTGGGTATAGTCCTTTTCCTATGATTACCGTTTGCAGCCTTAATTTATAATTCATTATCTTTGATATATTAATTTAATAGGGATAATTCCCTACTGGTCAAAAAACTGACCTTTAGGGAGGGGAGCCGATCAATGGAATGGGGGGGGGGGGCCAATTTCCCCTGCCCCTAATTAGTAAGTTAGAAATGATTTGGGTTGAGGTCTCCTATAAAGGTATGTAGATAGATAATGATTTTATATTTACCAGAAAGGGACGTCTGAACAGAATAAGTCTTATACTACAACAAAAGTACCTGTATTTTTGAGTTGTGTTTAATCAAATTTTGATCTCCTCACTATCCTAACTCTTACACCATTATTAACACCATCTTGGCACATTTGACTCTGACTGTCACGGTGCCGTTAAGCATCAACAAACCAAACTCAAAAGTCATCAGACTGTTTTCTGATCCTGCTAAAGTTTGTATTGAGGGTGTGATGGAGATTCAAATCCTCTTTGTCATATTCAACCTCTCCCATTTAATGAATGTTGATGATGGATTGAAAAACAAAAAGTGAATAAAAGGAAATTCATGTTTTCTCTTTCCGATGTCAAAAAAGTTATGTAAAATTTTGCATAACTATTATATTATGGTGAGGTGCAGTGACTTAGTGGTTAAGGAGTCGTGCTCATATGCGAATGGTATGGGTTTGATTCCAGCTGAGCAGTGCATTGTGTCTTTAGGCAAGGCACTTGACTGTACTTGTTTCAGTCCACTCAGCTGTGAAATTAGTACCAGCACTGCTGGGGAGTTAACCTGTGATGGACTGGCGTCCTGTCCAGGGGAGTTAAATGCTCTCATCTGCTTGCACCATGGAAACTGGGATAAGCACCGGCCCTATGAGACTAATGGCTCTGATAGATTTAGCTTTTATATTATGGTACGGCTTAAAGATTCAAAATGCTGTCCATAGATCTTTAACTCTACTTTTGCAAGATATTTGTTCTCCCTCCCACCTCTCTGCAAACCTTTACAAGTCTCTTGGAGTCAAACATATCCTCATTGACTGTCCTCTCTTCACCAATCCCTGAGCTTCCCTCAATCACTTCAACTCCATTGCCGAGCTCTTCTGCAAAAACTTCCAGAATTTTTTTATTTTCTTCACTTGCAACTATAACAATATCTAACTTGTCCTAACCTTTTCCAGACTTGTACCTATCTACTGCACTCTTCCCAACTTCTGCATTTGCTTATCATCTCTGACATAATATAATCTCTCGTTGTTGTGGTGCTGTTAAATCTTACCAAACAAAATTACTGTCTTTGTGAATTTATTTGAGAAGTATTAAATATTGAATGTTCTATGTAGCTGTTCCCTTTCTCTTTTACTAGAGTCTTGCAGGGAGGTTGTATGGGATTCATAAAATTCATGGAAATTATGGGCGTGTATTCAGCGAATGGAGTGGCATTGAGAATGAGATGGGTGATGGACTACAAAGTGCTGGTCATTACATGGATGCGTAAGTTACTCGATCAAATGCAGAGAATGGAGCGTCCGTGACATGGTGACATTTTGTGACAAATTTTCATTGTCCAAAAATCTGTGACATTTTGAAAATTTGGTGACAAAATGAACATAAACAGATGTATTAAAATTTGTCTGACATTTTGTGACATGTTTTGCCTCTTTACACACATTGGTGATTTGATGTTGCATTTTATAGAGAGGTGGATTCTATTTTTCATGAAACAGACATACCCAATTGATTGATCCTTTCTATGAGTATCACTGGTCTGTGCGAAAAATGCCAAATATTATG
Source organism: Chiridota heheva (assembly GCA_020152595.1). Taxonomy (NCBI): domain Eukaryota; kingdom Metazoa; phylum Echinodermata; class Holothuroidea; order Apodida; family Chiridotidae; genus Chiridota; species Chiridota heheva. Next base: position 1,951,176 of record JAIGNY010004120.1, on the reverse strand, counting down.
TGACATTTGAGACAATTTTATGTGACAAATTTGAAATTTTGTGACAGACATTTTGTGACAAGCCATCAATCATCACTCCCATCTTCTGCAAATGTAATGGCATGTTTTGTTTTTATATAATTATGAGTGGCATAGTTCTAGATGAATCATTCAGTGATTTTCACATATGGAAGGAGGATAGTACAAAGAATATGTAAAGAAAATATAATTTAAAGTAAACTGTATAATAAGTGAAATATTTAACAACTTAAATAGGTTGCATTGACATTTCATACAAAAAATGAACACAATTACCATGAGAAATATGTTGAAAAATGAGAAATATGTGTCTTTTGTAAGTGAGATACAATTTTTGTGTATTTAAATTTTTGTTGTTTGATGTAATGTTATAAAGTAATTGATAGTTTAAAAAGTACAATTAGGAAGACTAGTTGGCTGTTTGTTTTCGAATATGGAGCATAGCAGAACTAGACAGTTTATTCCTGAGATTGCTTTTACCAGTCACATTTTTGCTGATCATGCGAAGCATAATGCGAACCTATGTAATGGCGGTTTCGTCATCCAACTGTCCACAGTTTTTCCTGAGATTTCCTCAGAAATATTACAAAAAATTGAGAATTCCTCAGAAAATGTTAAAGTTTTTTCAGTTTCTTAGAAAAAGTTATCAAGTTTCTTCAGATATTTTTAAGTAAACTTAGAATTTTCTTACAAAATCTTAAAGATTTTTAGAGACACTTAAGACAGATTGAAGACTAGTTTACTTAAAAAGTCTATAAAACATTTAATATTTCCTTAGATGATAACTGTAAAATGATATAATTTACCAATATTCTTCAGAGATCCTCAAGCTTCTCTCTCGTAGCAATTGAGATTTAAAATCCTTAAAATTCTTTCAAATATTTGGGCACCAAAAGTTGTATCAGGCATGATTATTAAACTCCACCTTTATTATTGTGGTCCTTTGCATAAAGTTGCCACAGTATATGAACTGACCCGACTTTTTTTATTTAGTATGTTCAGTCGGAGAGTGTGACAGGATGTGATTGCATATGGACATAGAGAGGGATGCCATGTGGGACGGATGGGGGTCATGCGGGACATATGATATAATATATATCATCAGAAATACTCTTAGAATGCATTAAAGATTTAAACTTAGCATCAGAAATATTCTTTAAATGCATTAAAGATTCAAACTTAGCATCAGAAATACTCTTAAAATGCCTTAAAGATTCAAATTTAGCTTCAGAAATACTTTTAAAATGCATTAAAGATTCAAACTTAGCCATCAGAAATACTTTTAAAATGCATTCAAAATTCAAACTTAGCATCAAAAATACTCTCAAAATGTATTAAAGATTCAAACTTAGCATCAGAAATACTCTTAAAATGCATTACAGATTCAAACTTAGCAATAGAAATACTCTTAAAATGCATTAAAGATTTAAACTTAGCATCAGAAAAATTCTTAAAATGCATTAAAGATTTAAACTTAGCATCAGAAATACTTTTAAAATGCATTAAAGATTTAAACTTACCATCAGAAATACTCTTAAAATGCATTAAAGATTTAAACTTAGCATCAGAAATACTTTAAAATGCATTAAAGATTCAAACTTAGCATCAGAAATACATTTGATAGGATTCTTATCTTATTTACATTTTTGGTTAATTTTTTTGGAAGTCTTATTTGAATTAAGGTATTTTTGAAATCAAGATAATTAAATGCCTTAATTGGGTTTCCTTTGATGCCTACTCCTTTCAACTTTTTTGATTAGTAGGTATTTTGTTTGATCTTCTGCTTTGATTGTTACAAGGATTGTGAACAACACAAGAGTATAAATTGAAATAGGTATAAGGTTTTTCAGAGGGAGACCTGTATTTATAGTATTATATATATTGATGATATTGCAAGGTATATATTAGACCAGTAATTTGGAATTTTAAATTTATGTAACAAATACTCTAGTATCTTAAGGTTATGTAACTAGTACCTTTGTACTGTAAAGCTGTGTAACCATTACTCTTGGATTTTAGTTTACATAAGCAGTACTCTGGTTGACTCAGAAAATTCTACGGTTGCGGCGATTTTTTTGAGTTAGCAACTCAATGTGGTTACTACATTTGTATTAGTCCTGTCACAGTTTTTCGTGGTAAGATTTTCAACACCTTTATTCAGAACCGTGGGAAATTTTATAATTAATTCCAACTATGTACTCATTACTCTGGTATCTTAAATTTATGTATCCAGTAACATACATTATAAATCTAAGCACAGTAACTAGTACTCTGGTATCTGAGGACTGTGTAACCAGTACTCTGTGGTATCTTTAATCTATGTAACCAGAACTCTGGTATCTTAGGACTGTGTAACCAGTACTCTGTGGTATCTTTAATCTATGTAATAAGAACTCTGGTATCTTAGGACTGTGTAACCAGTACTTTGTGGTATCTTTAATCTATGTAACCAGTGCTCTGTGGTATCTTTAATCTATGTAACCAGAACTCTGGTATCTTAACTTTATGTATGTATGCTACGTAAAATGGTATTATTAGCTTTATTCCATATGTAAATATGGTAAGGAGGACCAACTAACAAGTAGAATAAATGGTTAATGTAACACATTGTTAAAATTAACCACAACATTATTCTAGAATCTAGGTGAGTCCAAATTAAAGAATAACATACCTAGGTAAAATCTGCTGAAGTATAAAACATTCACAATCATACACAATTTATATGAGGTGCGTAAGAGAGGGGAAATAGCACTACAGACTCAAGCTGTACCAAATGGAATGACCGTTCTACTTTAGATTTAATATTGAATTCCCTATAGAGGGATTTCATCATGTGATTCTAACTCAGTTGGACTCCATTTTGCAGGGCAGCGTCGTTGCATTTCACCCATCTTCACACAGCTTAAGTCACATCACACGTACAACAAACATACTACATGCTAACCTACCAGTACCAGCTCAGTCACATTACACATGCAACAAACATACTACATGCTAACCTACCAGTACCAGCTCAGTCACATTACACGTGCAACAAACATACTACATGCTAACTTACCAGTACCAGCTCAGTCACATTACATGTGCAACAAACATACATGCTAACCTACCAGTACCAGCTCAGTCACATTACACATGCAACAAACATACTACATGCCAACGTACCAGTACCAGCTCAGTCACATTACACATGCAACAAACATACTACATGCTAACGTACCAGTACCAGCTGAGTCACATAACACTTGCAACAAAATACTACCGCTAACCTACCAGTACCAGTTCCGCAAATATTACTACTTGGACTTTTTTGTTCGCTTCTGATTTTACTTCACATTTTCCTTAAGTTTTATATTTTCACCGGGTATACGAAGAGTAACTTTAATGTTAACGCCAGCTGATTGTTCGTTAAACTCATACAAAGCCTACATACCTGATATAAAGTGCTTGCTGCAAATCCTAGTGTGAACCGTAGGTTGAAGCTGTCGCGTCGCACAAAAATCCACTTCGAATGTCGATCAGGATCAGATATTAATCGAGAAAATGTCTTTTTATTTTCCCGCAGATATATATTAGTGCAACCAATGGCACAGCAAGATTCTGGCATAATTATCTTACAAAAATAATCTTATATAACAACATGCAAAAGTATGTAAGTCTAATTCAGTGTACAGCAGATGACAGTGGTTTTGACCGGCAAAATGGTGATGTAAACAAAGTTATGTGACCTCGTGACGTAAGACCCTTATTCTCTTCCTGCCCAGGTACAAGGATTATATAGATGACTTCATGATGGAGGAGGAGCAGATCTCAGACCAACTCAAAGAGTACATCTATTTTGCTGATTCTCTCAAGTGAGAACTCTTTGTCATTTTCTGGTTTAATTTGATCAAAAGAAACTTGTTGCAAGTATTTCAATACAATGGCACCAAAATCATGAACGTTGCTACTCATATACAATACCCAGGCGATCCTCTATCCCCCTATATCTTTTTGCTTTGTGCTCAAGTTTTAAATTCTTTAGTCAATAACAATGCCTCTATCAATGGTATTTGCTTGGGTGATTTTGAATGTAAACTAACACAATATGCTGATGACACTACTTTTTTATTTGATGGTTCAAACACATCTTTCTGTGGCATTATTGACACTCTTTTATTCTTCAGTAAGATATCTGGGTTAAAGATCAACCTTGAAAAATGTCTGCTTGTAGGTATTGGTTCTCTTAAGAATAGGTGTAATTTTTTTAATGATGATTTTGATATTCCTTGGATCCAGGGAGGTAACTTTGGTTTATTAGGTATTTTATTTAATGTGGACTTAAATCTCATGATTGACAGCAATTATGCTAATGCTGCATCTAAAATGGATAAGATTATGTGTACCTGGTCTAAACGATATTGCACCACGTTGGGTAAAATTACTGTTCTTAAATCTCTGGTCTTACCTCATTTAAATTACCCTTTGTTGACTCTACCGTCCCCAAGTGATGACTACTTGTCCAAGCTTAATTCCGCCTTCTTTAAATTTGTTTGGAATAAAAAGCCCGATCGAGTAAGCGGAACCAGATTATTCAGGAATATTCCTCTGGTGGTCTCAAGATGACTAATGTTAAGCGCACCATGCTACTGCTCTAAAAGCTCAGATATAAAACGTATTCTTAAAGCTGATGGTAGCATGAATTTGAATTATTTATGTATTATGGTTTTGATTATAACAAGTGGTTTAATTCAGGTGACGTATATATCAAAACTTTTATTTCTGGAATGTCAAATAATTTTTGGAGAGATGTCTTCAAATGTTTTTTTGCAATTCATGGCAAGTAATTAGTTATACAAATAATGACATGGAACTTGTTCTGAGTCAACCATTATGGCATAATACCAAAATTCAAATTGGTAATGTTCCAGTTTTCTACAGACATTGGTTTAGTAAAGGTGTTACTATTGTGAACGATCTATTGAATGATGATGGCTCTTTTCTTTCATACGAAGATTTTATTCATACTTTTAATATTAATGCAAATTTTTTGGAGTACTACAGTGTCATCAGCTCTTTGAAACATTCTTGGGTAATATTATTAAGGCAAACAAGAAACTTTGTTCACGATCGACAACCATTATCATGTTATGCTTTTAAAGGGTGATTTAGAATGTAAAGCAATTTATTGTACCCTTATTAAGGATGTTAGGTTTACCAATAAAGCTCAGACTAAGTGGGAGAATGTTCTTAAATCCACTTTTCTTGATGACAAGTGGAGACTTTTCTGTTCCATCCCTTTTGATTGCAGCAATGATACCAAGATTAGATGGTTTCAGTATAAAATCCTCAATTGTTTCTTTCCAACTAATCTTTTGCTAAATAAGATTGGGATAATTGATAATCCGCTTTGTTCATTTTGTTCAAGTAACACGAATCAATTGTTCACTTATTTTATCATTGTAAATTTGTGCAACCCTTGTGGATTTATCTCAACAATGCCCTTAAAAATGGTCGTATCAATATTTCACTGTTAGACCCAGAAACTATCTTGCTTGGTACAAATCACGATAAACTGCTTAATTTAATTATTATTCTTGTAAAGTATTACATTTTCATAACCAAAACCAATAAGAGGTTTCCAACTATAGTTGCCATGAACTGTTATCTTAAGAACTATTTTAACGTGCAGAAGTTCATTTATGAAAAGAATATGTCTGACTCTTGGCAAAAATACTGGCTACCTTGGTATAACTTTTACATTTATATAACTTTTGATGTTAATGTTTTGTGGTATTATGTAAACATTGTTTTGTTTATTCCTTACTTGTGTTTTGTATATACATTGTAACTCGAGGAGAAGAATTCAATAAATAAAAAAAATAAAAAATACCCAGATGATATGGAATGAGCTTCCCAGTTGATTGTCGCCTCCATCTCCTTGGAAGCTTCATAGAACAAATCAAACCAGTTGGATTAATCCTGCCTGTTTTTAGCACAGCTTCCAGTACTGTATATATGTAATACACCCAGCATATGTACATTGATCATTTACATGTTTTTCACAGCTTGAACATTATCAAGAAAAGAAGAAAGAAAAATACCTTGCTATTTCTATGTAAACCCACCTGAATGGGCATAGAAAGTCACATTCCAACTGTATGTACAATGACGTAATTACTAGCTTGTAATTTACTTTGTTACCACTCATGAGAAGTAGGGTGGAAGTATAGAAGGGCAGCATACAATAAATATTGTACATGATACACAAGATGGAGTAAAGAATATTGTTTAAGTAAAAGAAACCAACTAAATGCCATGTATCTTGTCTATATCTGTAGTTATATGTGTATACCTCTTGCGTAGGTATTTCTTATGTTGTGCTTGAGACTAAATGGTTTTCTCTTTCAGGGCTGTGTGCCGCAAGCAAGAAATGATGCAATATGAGTTGGAGAGAGCAGAGGATTTATTGGCCTCAAAATCCTTACAAAGAGATCAACTAATGGTTAGTTTTAACTTTCGTAAGTTTGTACAATAGAATGCTTTCATAATTAAAAAAAAGATAACACCTTTACACAATACAAAGTTCTATAAATATTTTTGCAATTTCAAATAGATATTTTAAGTTCAAAGCAAAAATACATTTTAGCACTTGCAGAGGATGTTGCGTTTTATGAATTAGAAAATTCAGAATTCTGTTTGCATCCTACGTAAGTTTTTCATGCAATAAAATTAATGTTTTGGGGATTGCCTTGTTCAATTGTTATTGGATTGAGTTGTGTAGGGTCAAATTCAAAACTTGATCATGCAGTGCTATTTCCTTAAAAAGACAATAAAAATCCATCCATCAAAAACTTGAATCATTTTCACTTGGGTTTGATTGTGGCTTTTAATATTGTCATGATTTCAAAATTTATAAAACAACCCTCTGACAATACGCGCAAAGTTATACATCAAAGTTATACATCAGAGTTATACATCAAATACATCAGTTATACATCAATCAGAGTTATACATCAGAGTTATACATCAAAGTTATACATCAGAGTTATACATCAGAGTTATACATCAAAGTTATACATCAGAGTTATACATCGAAGTTATACATCAGAGTCATACATCAAAGTTATACATCAGAGTTATACATCAGAGTTATACATCAAAGTTATACATTAAAGTTATACATTAAAGTTATACATCAAAGTTATACATCAAAGTTATACATCAAAGTTATACATCAAACTTGTACATCAAACTTGTACATCAAACTTGTACATAGAGGTTGAATGATTAAAGTTAGAGTTATACATGCTTGTATGCAAAAGTACATCAAAGGTTTGATTCAAAGTTATACATTAAAGTTATACATCAAAGTTATACATCAAAGTTTTACATGAGCACTGCATTGTGTCATAAGCAAGACACTTCACCCTGCTTGCTGCAGTTCACTCAGCTGTAAAATGAGTATCAGCACTGCTCCCGAATTGAACTGCGATGGACTGGTGTCTTGTCCAAAAGGAGGGGGTGGGGGGTCGTGTGCCCTAATCCCCTTATTCCAAGGAAACCGGGGATAAAGCCAAACTTAAGAGCACTGAAATCAACCCATTGTTGTCAATACAACACAGACTAAGTCACATGCACGTCATATTTGAATGACTTGGTTCTTTGATGTTTTTGTTTGTGATTTATTTTAAAAAATAATACAAATTTGATCAGTGAGAAAAATGTTAATACTACCATCGATCATCATCTTCTTGTGTTTTCTGAAAAACATCTTCTTGTAAGAACGAATGAATTTCTTTTCTTCGATGCAACATAAATCTTGCCTATTCCTTACACTTTGGTACAATTTATTTGCTGAAGTAGATGTCACTACTTATAGAAAGAGAAACCTTTTAATCATGAGATGTGAGAAATCATGAGATGTGAGAAACCTTTGAGTGGGTTTACAATGGATAACTTTCGAACCTACAATAAAGCTTTTGATGATCTGTTGCTAAGAGAAACCTGTTTGTCTGTGGTTTTGACTCTAATAGCATAAGAAACCTATGCAGTCATGCTGGTGAGTGTATGTATGTATATATGTATGTATGGGTGTATGTATGTATATATGGGTGTATGTATGTATGTATGTATGTGTGTGTATGTGACAGCCAGCTGGTAAGCACGATATCTCAAGAATGGTACAGTGGATTTATGTTATATTTGGTACACAGATAGCCCATGGTCCGTAGATGTGCCCAATTGTTTTTAGTTGTGATGTCATGCACATTAATGAGTAGGCAGGGCTTAATGTAAATATCTTGAAATGCTCATTTTTTACAACTGCATGTATGCTTTGTTTCATATTTAGTGTAATTATGTTGTTACCTAGTGTGTGCATGTTCATGATACAAAACTTTTGAAAGTCATTAATATGCATAGTGGGCAGGTCTTAACATGATTTTGTTAAAAAGAGCTTGTAAGCACCGTATCTCAAAAAGAACAAACAGGATTCATGTCATGTGCTGTACACAGATAGTCCATGGTCTGTAGATGTCCCTATTGTTTTGGTGGTAATGTCATGCATATTAATGAGTAGGCGGGGTTTAATATAAAATTAATGAAATGGTCATATTTGAACAATCACATATGTGTTTTGTTTTCTATTGTGTAGAATTATGTTAGCTAGTTTGTATGTGTTCATTTTATAAAAATATTGATTTTCGCTAATATGCATAGTGGGCAGGGCTAAATTTGATTTTGCTGAAAAGAGATTGTAAACACGATATCTCAAGAATGATTTACATCATGTATAATATTTCATGATACCACAAAACTTTTTGGTTCTGGTTATATATTTGAAAGAAAGTTGCTAGCCTGAAGAGTTATAGAAAACATAAATATCATCCCTTGGTCAAATTTGTCCATTTCATTTGATATAAAAGACTATTTCATATAAAAATTGGCTTTTTGCAGGAAATTAATTGCAAAAATATCACGTAACGGTGATTCACAAATTGTATACTGGGGAAACTAATGGGATTTCATAAGTGTCTGAATGTTGCGCTTAAGGTATAGGGTTTAACCCATAAAAATCTGTCCTCATACAGTAATCAACAGTTACAGTATGTACACATAACAAGTACTGTAGTTGACTTAACTGTTCAAAGATTTGGATTGTAATGTGATTTAGTTATAAAAAAAAAATTGTTAGACTGAATACCTCCTGTTGACTTTTATTCAGATCATATTACCTCATACAAAAAAATGGATAAAGATTAACATTTGTTGCACTTGCAAATTGCTTCTTAGTTGATATTATTAATGGAGACATAAAGCTAAATCCATCCAAGCCATTAGGCTCATTGAGCCAGTGCTTATTTCCACTTTCCATGGCACAAGCGGATGACTCCCTCTGGATGGGACGCCAGTCCATTGCAGATCAACTCCCCAGCAGTGCTGGTACTCATTTTACAGCTGAGTGGACTGAAGCAAGTAGAGTAAAGTGTCTTTCTCAAGGTCACAATGTAGTGCTTACGACGGGAATCGAACTAGGTATCTCTCGAATACGAGCATGACTCCTTAACCACTGAGCCACAGCACCTCAGATGAATCATTGTTAATGGAGACATAAGTCTGACATTATCCTTATTTTATATGAACGGAATAAAAATAACAAATCTTCTGACCAAGTTTTATACCAAAGCAATCTAACATATTTTTTGTAATTATTAAACAAGTAGTATGGCAGCCCCCATTTGGATTTTGAAACATGCATAAAATGATGTCATCAACCCAGCAGGATATTGGAATGCCTTGTATTTGTTTATAATGTATCTAAAGTTTTTAAGCTTATGCAAAAAAAAAATTTTTTTGTAAGGGTGAAGGACATTTTTGTGTACACATGAAATTTATTATCAAAACATGCTGTTAAAACTTTGTGTCTCATTTTGAAATAAAACCTTTAATCAAATTTTAAAGAAATACATTATAATCCTTATGCCCCTGTTGGGGAAATTATGTCATCATGCACAAAATTTTGATACAGAATTGAACGAAATAGCAGCCTCCATGTGTCGACTTCAAACATGAATAACTTGAGATAGGAATAAGATTTTGACTTGCTTTTTTTGGAAATTGGTTTAGATTTTATCTTCTATTATATGAAATAATGATTGTATCAGACTTTATGTCTCCTTAAATTTGATAAAGTTCCTGCACATTCTGGTTTGTTAATTGAACTAATTTAACTTGTCAAAACTTTTGGTCTGCAGGGTAAAGTTCCCACCAAGTCGTTATCATTCCAAGGTATGAAGTCAAAGATTTTTGGACCTGAGAAGCAGGAATCCAAAGAAGTTCGTCTTAAACAGCTTGATGAGCAAATCAGAGAGGCAGAGGAGGCAGTGAGTCAGAACCAGAGAGGGGCTGTGTAAGTCGTTTTTTCTTCTAAGACAAAGAACAACTGGAACAAGTATTGGGAAAGATTCTCAAAAATTTAATTTTGTGCAGGATAAATTTACTGTATGTGAAACAGTTCCTGTTAAAATGGCTGATACATAAATTCTAAGCAGGGGTTAATTACTGCATAGATTCACATCCACCAAAACTCACTTTTCATTGTAAATTCTTTTAACAACAAGTGATAGAAAATAGTGATCACTATCTAAATCAGTCTCAAAAACAATTTTGTTTTCAAACAAAGGGAGTCTGCATTTGTTTTATGACTCACAGCTTCTTTATGTCATTTGTTTTCATAGATACTCAAAGAACTTGAAAATGTTCTGTACTTCCCTCTATCATAAATAGTTGTAGTACCTCCTTTGCCGTTTCCCATAGTGTCATCATGCTAGAAATGAAAGCAAAATACCCCTTTAAAGGTATATTTGGTTATGAGCAGGATCCTTTTCAGCTGGGCATTAAAGGCCTATACAATATACAAGTAGAAATTAGCATTCAGCAACTGACTGCTGCTTTTTGGTTCGCATGCGAAGCATTATGGGAAGCATTATGGGAAGCATTATGGGAAGCATTATGGGAAGCATTATGGGAAGCATTATGCGAAGCATTATGCGAAGCATTATGCGAAGCATTATGCGAACCTATGTTATGGCGATTACGGTCGTCCATCTGTCCGGCCTTCCACAGATTTGTCCTGAGATTTCCTCAGAAATGTTAAAGTTTTTTGAGAATTCCTCAGAAAATGTTAAAGTTTCTTCAGAGTTCCTCAGAAAAAGGTAGAGTTTCTTTAGATATCCGTATGGAAGGTTAGAATTTCCTTATAAAATGTTAAAACTTTTCAGAGATACTTAAGATGGGATTGAAGACTAGTTTCCTTAAAAAGTCTACAAAACATTTGACATTTTCTTAAAAGATAACTTTAAAATGATATAATTTTCCAATATTTTTCAGATATCCTCAAGACTCTCTTGTAGCGCTTGAGATTTAAATTTTTTTAAACTCTTTAAAATATTTGGGCACCAACAGTTGTATCAGGCATGATTATTGAACTCCACCTTTATTATTGTGCTCATTTGCATAAAGTTGCTACATTATATGACCTGACCAGACTTTTTTATTTAGTATGCTTAGTTAGGGAGTGTGACAGGATGGGATTGCATATGGACATAGGGAGGGATGCCATGTGGGACATGGATGGGGGCCATATGATATAATATTTACCATGTTGTATACAGCAAGGGCTATATCAGGCATAACTATTTGACTCCACCTTTTTTTCCTATTCAACAACACATTTGCATATAAGTTATTATATGAACTGATACTTTCATACATAGTATGCTCAATCAGGGACTGTGATAGCTAGGATGAGACTTCTTATGAAGCCTATGGGACATCATGTGAGACATAGGGTGGGATGCCATGTGGGATGCCATGTGGGACATGGGGTGGGATGCCATGTGGAACAGGGTGTATTGCCACGTAGGATATGTAGTGAAATGCCATGCAGGACATAGGGTGGATTGCCATGGGATGGAATGTCATGTGGGACATGGGATGATATGGGATGTCATGTGGGACATGGCGTCCCACCCCATTTCAACAAGTCATTTGCATATAAGTTATTATAGAAACTGACACTTTCATACATAGTATGCTCAATCAGAGACTGTGATAGCTAGGATGAAACTTCTTATGGAGCCTATGGGATGTCATGTCGGACATGGGGTGGGATGCCATGTGGGACATGGGATGGGATGCCATGTGGAACAGGGTGGAATGCCATGTGGGACATTGTGGGATGCCACGAGTAACACAGAGTGTGACATAGGTTGGGATACCATGTGTGACATAAGGTAGGATGTCATGTGTGACATAAGGTAGGATGCCATGTGTGACATAGGGTAGAAGGCTATGTGGGACATAGGGTATGGAGACATGGGATGTGATGCCATGTGGGACATGGGATGTGATGCCATGTGGGACACAAAGTAGGATATCATTGGAAGGGATACCATGTGGAACATGGTGGGATGCTATGTGGAACAGGTGGTACGCCACTGATGTGGGACACAGGAAGGGATGCCATGTGGGACATAGGGAGGGATGTCATGTGGTACACATGGTTGAATTAATGTGGGACATACATGTAGGATGGGATCCATGTGGGTCATAGCATGGGATGCCCTGTGGGACATATGGTGGAATGCCATGTGGGACATATGGTGGAATGCCATGTGAGACACTATGGTGGAATGCCATGTGGGAGATATGGTGGAATGCCATGTGGGACAAGGCATGGGATATCATGTGGGACATGAGGTTGGATGTCATTTGGGACATGGGCTGTGGGGCATAGGGTGGAATGCCATGTGGGTCATAGGATGGGATACCCTGTGGGACTTATGATGGAATGCCACGTGGGATGCCATGGGGACATGGGTGGGATGCCATGTGGGACATGGGGTGGGATGCCATGTGGGACATGGGTTGAGATGCCATGTGGTACTTGGGATGCCATGTGGGACTTAGCATGAGATGCCATTTTTATAATTGGCTGGCATATAACATGGGTGTCAATTTGCATGGGCATGTGAACCATGACGGTATTTACCGTCTAATTTGTAGGTCTTATGATACAAAAGGTGAATGTAATGTGTAATCTATGAGTGGGCACAGATTTCTGTAATATTGTGTAAACCAATTGTTTGTCACAGATTTTCAAATGCAAGCAACAAAAGTGTATCATATGACAGTTTTGTAATTAGCAATGACTGAAATTTTAAGGAAAGGCTTGTTTAGACTGAAATAAAACATATACACCATTTTGAAATAAAAGCTTCCGTGCTTGCCAGTTCCTGGTGTAAATAATTCTTTAAAACTGGTGGTTTAATTTGGCATATGACGACAGTTTGTGTTATTGTATCCCTTGCATCATATGGTGTTTGTTGTGTTTAGACCACAACACAGAATACCTGGATACAAAACCAAGTCATATGCTGACAGGAAGCGTTTTTTTTTTCTTTCCAACATTTAATTTTTATGTGAATGAACCCTGACCAGCTTTGAATTCAGGTGTGTTTCTCATTCTTAATGGACAACTACAGAAGTCATTTTCTTTTGTTTTGGTTTTTAGCATAGAGACAAGACAATAAATATTTTGTATACTGGGCCTATTTAAGATTATTGAAGTTATGAAGATGCTATGATACTGTACAGTGTATCTTTTTGCAATACTGTACAGTGTATCTATTTTGCAATACAGTACAGTGTGTCTATTTTGCAATACTGAACAGTGTATCTATTTTGCAATACTGTACAGTGTATCTATTTATTTTGCAATACTGAACAGTATCTATTTTGCAATATCAGTATTTTTTGCAATACTAACAGTGTATCAGTGTATCTATTTTGCAATACTGAACAGTGTATCTATTTTGCAATACTGTACAGTGTATCTATTTTGCAATACTGAACAGTGTATCTATTTTGCAATACTGTACAGTGTATCTATTTTGCAATACTGAACAGTGTATCTATTTTGCAAGATGTCGAAGATGGCATTGACCATGTTTAGATGCTTTCTTTTATCTGTAAGATTGAAACAGAGTTTAAAGTTTGTATAAATTTGACAAAATTGATTTTTATATTCACTTTACTTTTTCCCTTTGTACTAAATTTAGAGAATATCCCTTTGAATGTTCATGTAGATTATAAATGAAAGAGTGCAAGCAAACAATTAAATTGGTGAAAAAAATCATGATGACATCTTATTCCATTTTGGAGTTATCACATTTGAAAGACTCACATGTTTGCTGAAAGTGACTGGTGCAGTAAATTTAATTAAACAGTGTTGCACTTCCAAGACAACTGTATTGAAATTCTACGTACAATAATTACCTCTTTTTAAATCACTTGAAAAATTTCTTATCTAATTATTGAGATAGTGTATGACATGCACTTCACAAAAACATGTTTTGTCCATCTGTTCATGTACTTATTATTTTTCCTAAGAATAAAAAAGTAAATCTATGTTAAATAAACACTTAAGCTAATGTGTTGAAAGTGCAGTTCTGACATCACACTGTTGAATTACTAGCGAGTAGGTACCTCAGTTGGTGGAGGGCAGTTGGTTGAGTACACGGCTGAGATGCTGGAGGCACTGGGTTCAAGCCTCAGTCAGGTCTAAACCTGTTTTTTTCCACAGTTATACAGACAGATAAACATCAAAGAACGTCAAATTGGAAGTACATCACTTGCAGCTTCTGCTCCCCATTCAGCTATTGAGAAAAGTGGCAATGGTTAAATGGCGCTCTCCGTCCTTTGGAGGGGACATTAAGCGTTGATTCTGATGGTACGACAGTCACACCTTACCTGGTTCTCTTAACATTTCTCGAAAAGAGTAGGGTGAAAACCCGGTGTTTATCCACTTTTGACCTGGTCATTTCATGTTCATTTATGCGACTCGCTTTACTCCACTATGAGTGTTGAAGTTTTATCATACCAAGACCAAATTAATGCTACTATTGTTTTTCAGCACAATAGTGAAATAATGAAATACAATAACTCCTAAACATAATAAGATATTACATATTTTTTTCTTCAGTGATTTGTTTCTTTATTTGTTGTCTATTACACAAATGAATATGAACATGCATGTGAATATTCCTTGTTTCTTTATTTGTTATATATTACACAAATGAATATGAAAATGCTTGGAACATTCCTTGTTTCTTTATTTGTTGTCTATTACTCAAATGAATATGAACATGCATGTGAATATTCCTTTGTTTCTTTATTTGTTGTCTATTACACAAATGAATATGAACATGCATTTGAAATTCCTTGTTTCTTTATTTGTTGCCTATTACACAAATGAACATGCATGTAAATATTCCTTGTTTTTGTATTTGTTATCTATTACACAAATGAATATGAACATGCATGTGAATATTCCTTGTTTCTTTATTTGTTATCTATTACACAATGAATATGAACATGCATGTGAATATTCCTTGTTTCTTTATTTGTTATCTATTACACAAATGAATATGAACATGCATGTGAATATTCCTTGTTTCTTTATTTGTTATATATTACACAAATGAATATGAAAATGCTTGGAATATTCCTTGTTTCTTTATTTGTTATCTATTACACAATTGAATATGAACATGCATGTGAATATTCCTTGTTTCTTTATTTGTTATATATTACACAAAATGAATATGAAAATGCTTGGAATATTCCTTGTTTCTTTATTTGTTATCTATTACACAAATGAATATGAACATGCATGTGAATATTCCTTGTTTCTTTATTTGTTATATATTACACAAATGAATATGAAAATGCTTGGAATATTCCTTGTTTCTTTATTTGTTATCTATTACACAATTGAATATGAACATGCATGTGAATATTCCTTGTTTCTTTATTTGTTGTCTATTACACAATGAATATGAACATGCATGTGAATATTCCTTGTTTCTTTATTTGTTATCTATTACACAATGAATATGAACATGCATGTGAATATTCCTTGTTTCTTTATTTGTTATATATTACACAAATGAATATGAAAATGCTTGGAATATTCCTTGTTTCTTTATTTGTTATCTATTACACAAATGAATATGAACATGCATGTGAATATTCCTTGTTTCTTTATTTGTTGTCTATTACACAATGAATATGAACATGCATGTGAATATTCCTTGTTTTATTTGTTGTCTATTACACAAATGAACATGCATGTGAATATTCCTTGTTTCTTTATTTGTTATCTATTACACAAATGAATATGAACATGCATGTGAATATTCCTTGTTTCTTTATTTGTTATCTATTACACAAATGAATATGAACATGCATGTGAATATTCCTTGTTTCTTTATTTGTTATCTATTACACGAATGAATATGAACATGCATGTGAATATTCCTTGTTTTTTATTTGTTGTCTATTACACAAATGAATATGAACATGCATGTGAATATTCCTTTGAAGCATTAAAACTAGAATCAATGTGTTCTCTTTCTTTCTTAATTAATTTTTTAATATTTATTTAACGGTATAACTATCCTAGATATTATAAAGGATATATGAGCAGGGCTTGATGTGGAAATGTATGCAGCTGATGTCGTAAGAATCATAATGAATTTGTCCATATTTCTGTTTTGTAATGACCTACTGCCCTTTGATAGGTCCAAGCCAACTTAAGAATCAGGCTTTACATTAGAGTAAATCCTTATAATCTTAATGGTCATTGTAAACATATATTGTTTTTAGGTGCTAAGCACAATTTCATAATAAGGGAAGATTTTCATTCCAATTTTAGGTTTTGATATTTGTAATATATGTAAACTTTTTATTTAGGTGTGTCTTTGTTTCAACAAACACCACATGACAATAGACACATACCTGGCAACAGGTAAACATCTCTTTAGTTTTATGATATCTATAATTGTTTGTTTAGTCTCTACCAGGTAGCAGCTTGTAAACAAAACCAACTCATCAGTTGATGAATGGTTTTGTTTCCTAGAAGAATAAAGAGTCGTAGTTATGTTTATTAAGAATTAGGTGTCATATTTTTCTAAAAACAAAAATGAATATGTCCAGCAAGCAAGTTACAATGTTCATGCAAATGTTTTTCACCATTGTCATTTTTCAAAAAGACCCATGTCTATAGAAATTTAGGGAATGATTTGAAAACATTCCGTAACACTAAAGAATCCAGGACTCCAGGTCATTAGTAATGCATGTTTATTTTATGTCCGCCCACCCACATCCACTAGAATCTTTCATCATTGCTTATTTATACAATCATAACTACTGTGCAGGTATTTGATAGCTCGCATGGTAGCACAGAACTAATTAGGTATTACTGTGCCAGCCCAATAGAGAAAAGGCTAATATAAATATTTTTGAGAGGTCCTATTTTATGGGACAGGAAGCTGAGAAGTTGAAAATTTCAGGAATGGTAGAGAATGGATAGATCCTGGCTGTGCATATTCAAACTTGACGAGATCTGTTTTAGAAAAAGTTTCATGGGGAACTGTTTTACCATGGACCCATACCCAAATTTGAGTGATTTGGTGAGGGTGTATAACACCTCTTCACTTCAGCCTTAAAAAAAAAAGGGCCAAACCCCCTATTGAAAGTACCCTGATCCAAAAGATATTATATAGTACTTCATTACAAAATCTCTCACGTTCTGGTATGAAAAGGACCTTAAACATGACTCTTATATCATAGGTTTCAATGGGACAAATAATTAGTTCCATGCTACCTGTAGATGATGACATACATAAAAAATTAAAAAAAGATGAAATATATAATGATCTACCATAATTAGCAGGAAGAGTATTATTGTTTCCCATTACATTTTAAAATTATTTACTGCCTTCCTTAAATATTTCATTGGATTTAACCAGCAAATTTTAGGGTGAATGGAAGTACTTCCTCCTCACATGGAAATTAAAGGAACCGTTATAATTTTTCTCTCATTGACTAGCTTTGAGTAAAGTTTGAAAACAAACAGGAAAGGTAGAATCATCTGTAAGTCTGATTAAATCTTTGTAGCTATATAATATCCAGACCACCACATATAAAAGATACCATCTATTAAGGAAATACCCAGAATCTGGTCACAGTGTTTGCCAAGCAGATTGGTTTCACTCTTACATCATATGAATAGCTTTGTCAAATCAACAGCCCCATCATGTCTGGTATACAGTGCCAGAAAATAGGGAATACTTTTTGTTAACAGTTTCTGTGTGAAGAGAAGGACCAGGTAGGAGGAACACCCAGTGATTGTTTTACTCAAAAGTCTTTTCAGAAGAGTTTAAGATTGAAACGTATTTGAAGATGATAGGGAATTATGGAAATTTTGAGCTGAATAGCTTGTCTGAAAGAGTTTTAAATATAGGAAAGAACAGTCGTATTAACTCTTTAGTTTATAAGTTACCGCAGATTGAATTTGAAAGAATTTTCAAATATGATATTTTTTGTAATGACTGAGCTGACAGCTAAAAATCTTTATCTAATCCTTAACTTCTGTCACTAAAACAGGTAAGAAAGTAATTTTGCATAAAGGGTATGGAAAATACTCTAAACTTTTGATCACATTTGCTGCATCTAATCAATGAATGATAGACATTAAAAACTTTAATAAGAAAAACACATTTCTGTGGAAGAGTCAGTAATTATCCCTTTAAAGTTAAAATCATGGTCACTTGAATTCACCCTGAAGACTGAATCACTTGTTCTGTCTCTTTCTGTCAGTTACTTGAAATCAGTTGATACAGTACCTTCCATCACTCTACATTAACTTGTTTATTAGAGAGGAAGATATTCTTTTGATATGGGAAATTTCTTCTAAAAGGTATAAAGCAAGGTTTTTTTTGTCAATATAGCAAAAAAGTGGGGGAATTTTAAAACCATTTCCTGTAAATTTTAAAACATGCATACTTTGTGGTAACTGAGTTATCAAGCCTGTCACTATATCTTGTAAACTTTATCATAATAAGCTCATCATGATGAGCTTGGCATGATAAGCTCATCATGATAAGCTCAGCATGATAAGCTAAGCATGATGAACTCATGATAAGCTTAGCATGATAAGCTTAGCATGATAAGCTCATGATGAGCTTAGCATGATAAGCTTATGATGAGCTTAGCATGATAAGCTTAGCATGATAAGCTTAGCATGATAAGCTTAGCATGATAAGCTCATCATGATGAACTTAGCATGATAAGCTTATGATGAGCTTAGCATGATAAGCTCATCATGATAAGCTTAGCATGATAAGCTCACCATAAGCTTCAGGCATGCTCACAGTTGGAACCTTAAGCAATTTGGGGTGGGAAAGTGAGCTCCCATAAAGAAGACATCAAATAAAATATTCTAGTGCGATATATGATAGAGAATTAAGAAATAAAGCAACTACCAAAAACCCCATCATAAATTCTTATTCAATTTCTTATGTTATCCCAGGTTGAAGTTGTAACTTGAAAGCTGATATTTTGTATAATCATGCCAATGATGCCCGATGATGTGCTAGCACAGATAATGTATTTTTTCCTTAACAATTCTCTTTGAAATTGTCTTTCCAAAATGCTTTGACATAAAGTTCTAAGGTCTTTAATTATTAATATCATATACAAAAAAAATTGTAGACCCGTGCAAAGAACACTTTATTTCTTAGATATTTGAAATTTGAAATGAATTAGAAAGGAAGAAATACATTAATATTCTAATCTGTATTAGGTGTATGATGTCCTATTTTAGAGGGCATATGAACAAAATGACCACTCCCAAGTTTAAAATGACAGAATTAATTGTTTGATGAATTAGAAAATATATGCTAAATTGTTTTGTATGATGTGAAATTTCTTTAAATGACTTATAATTGTTATTTCTATCATATTAAATGAAGAGAAAGCCAGACTTTATGTCTCCGTTGGGCTTTGAGAGCTTTTACTAAGCTCTTCGAACTCACCCGGAGTGGGTATGAGCTTATACTACAAGCTCAAGTGCTCACTGTGATCCCCCCCGGATTGGGTATGAGCTTATACTACAAGCTCAAGTGCTCACTGTGATCCCCCCGGAGTGGGTATGAGCTTATACTACAAGCTCAAGTGCTCACTGTGATCCCCCTGGAGTGGGTATGAGCTTATACTACAAGCTCAAGTGCTCACTGTGATCCCCCCGGAGTGGGTATGAGCTTATACTACAAGCTCAAGTGCTCACTGTGATCCCCCCGGATTGGGTATGAGCTTATACTACAAGCTCAAGTGCTCACTGTGATCCCCCCGAGTGGGTATGAGCTTATACTACAAGCTCAAGTAATCACTGTGATCCCCTTGGAGTGGGTATGAGCTTATACTACAAGCTCAAGTGCTCACTGTGATCCCCTTGGAGTGGGTATGAGCTTATACTACAAGCTCAAGTGCTCACTGTGATCCCCCCGAGTGGGTATGAGCTTATACTACAAGCTCAAGTAATCACTGTGATCCCCGGAGTGGGTATGAGCTTATACTACAAGCTCAAGTGCTCACTGGAGTGATCCCAAGCTCAAGTAATCACTGTGATCCCCGGGTATGAGCTTATACTACAAGCTCAAGTGCTCACTGTGATCCCCCCCGGATTGGGTATGAGCTTATACTACAAGCTCAAGTAATCACTGTGATCCCCCCGGAGTGGGTATGAGCTTATACTACAAGCTCAAGTGCTCACTGTGATCCCCCCGGAGTGGGTATGAGCTTATACTACAAGCTCAAGTGCTCACTGTGATCCCCCCGGAGTGGGTATGAGCTTATACTACAAGCTCAAGTGCTCACTGTTAGCTAACAGAGTTAGAATTAATTTTAAAATTTTCTATGGTTCTGAATAAAGGTGTCAAAAATTTTCCCAGGAAAAATTGCGACAGAAATAATGATAATGTAGTGAGTACATCTTTATATACTTCCCTCTTTCGCAATTTAATGTACTTTTCATCACACAATTATATAGGAATAGCTTTTAGTGCACATATTTACCACATACTGTTGTTTACTCATGATTTTTTTCTTCTCCCTGAATTCCTAATTTTCCCGCGGATATAACTGCCAGAACCGTCCATTTTTTCCAGGTTATGAGCTAATATTACAAACTCATTTCTTGTAAGTTGTATGCATATATCTAAAATGGCAAATTTTTTATTTGTTCTCCTTGAATTTATTAGAAATTTCATAGATCAGGCTTTGGCAGAAGTTGACAGATTCAAGAGGCAAAAAGGCTCTGATCTAAAAGAGCTCTTCATCAGTTATGCTGTCCTACAAATCAAAATGGCAAAACGGGTAAGTCATTGTTTTTTATTAGTTTGTTTATTCTTGGTTTTTTTTGTAGATATGAAATTCAAACTATTTGGGAATCAAAAAAGTGGTGTATTTAATTTACATAAGCTTACGAGCCAGGTTGATTTGATGTACAGGGTAGCACAATTTCAATCTCTCAATGAGCCGGTTTGGCTAGTACAAAGCAGTATGGACATGTGAAAAGTTCAGTTGGGCTAGTGAAAAGTGATGCATGCAAGCCCGGCAGGGAATTTCTCTGGAGAGAAATTTGAAAATTACTAAATTCTGAAAAAGGTATGCTACATATTGCTTTAGTGGCAAGATATTTTTAATTTGAAAACACTGTGACATTTGCATTCACTCTAGTGAAATTTTTGTTTGTTTGTTTTGATACTACAGTTGTGAAAATTCTACATACATTAATGAGACAAATGTACAATAGGTGCCAACCTTGTTTTCTTAAAAGCTTTTTTGATTGTGTTGATTCTGTTCATGATCATGGTGAAACATGCAATTTGTTTGTTGAAGATGCTAATTATTTTCTATTTTTGTATTATATCTTTGCAGTGTAGACAACTTAACAAATGAACTTTGAAATTGTTTTAAGTTGAACATTCAGTTCGGTGGAACACACAGTTTTGTCACTTTGATAATTATTTTTTTGATTTGATACTTTTTTTTGTAATATTGGAGTCTTTTGTGCCACTTTCTTTGATGCTTCTGGTACTTTTTGCTCTTTAGGACACTAATGCCTTCAATGTAATCAGTTTCTTGGAAAACAAAAAACTGAAAGTACAGTTTTTGAAAAAACCCAAAATCATTTGGCTGATGGTAACAAAATTTTGTTATTCCTGAGGAGCAATGAACTACTGAAATTTCTTTTTCTGCTTTTGAAGTTTTGCATTGTTCTTCCTTCTGTTATTAACCCCTTAAAAAAATTCTTTTCAGTCATAAAAATGCTAAATTATTTACTAGAAAGCATATCCACCAACCTTTGGTCCTGCAAAAAACAAACATTTTATTTACAGATATAAAAAAGAAACCTTTTGGTTGAAACTATTTTTGTCGTAATTTGTTCTTGATCAATATAAATAACATCAAATTTCTTGTTTATTTATTTGTTTTGCATTTTAATAGGGAGACTTTCACACCTCCTGGAGAAAGTATAATCCATTTCTTGCAAGAAAACAAAAATATTTATATTTCTGATGAATGGTAGATGTTATTAACCTTAATATGAGGTCAAACATTTTACCTGGTGTTGATGATTTTTGTTTTGTATTTCGTAGTGGGAATTATTTCTATACATGAACAAACACAAAACAGAATATCAATCAACTTTATTGCAGAATGAAAGTAGGATAACCTCATTAGTGCAGATCGTTACTACAGAAACGGATTGTATTCCTCATTTTGCATTTTTTAGCAGTTTTAATTCTATTTTCTATTGAATGAAACTATTTTTACTGCATTGTGTCCTTCAGATGTTGTTGATTTTCTTTTTGTCACTTGCCTTGCATTTGTAAGTGGGAGATTTTCACACTGACGTTTTAAAGCAAACATATTTATATCATTATTAAGGTTATTGTGTGGGAGTTTGCATGCAAGTCATATGTTTGTTACCATCTTGTAAATCAATTTTTGATTCCAATGCGATAGCATCAGGAACCTATGCGGACATGATGGCGTATGTGTGTTTGTATGTATGTATGGGTGTATGTATGTGTGTTTGTGACAGCCAGCTTGTAAACACGATTTTTCAAAAATGATATGCTGAATTCATGTCATATGAGGTACACATATTGTCCATGATCTGTAGATGTGCCCTATTGTTTTTGATGGGGATGTCATGCATATTAATAAGTAGGCAGGGCTTAATGTAAAAATCTTGAAATGTTCATATTTGAATAACTGCATGTCTGTTTTGTTTTATACAATATTGCTATAATTATGATGTTAGCTGTTGTGTACATGTTCTTGATGTAAAAATTTTGAATGTCATTAATATCCATAGTGGGTGGGGCTTAATATGATTTTGCTGAAAAGAGCTTGTAAACATGTTATCTCAAGAACAATAAACTGGATTCATTTCATATTCGGCACACAGATAGCCCATGGTCCGTAGATGTGTCCTATTGTGGTTTTTATTGCGTTTTTAATGCATAAGAATGAGTAGGTGGGACTTAATTAAAAAATCTGGAGATGTTTATATTTTAACAACCGCATGTTTGTTTTGTTCATATTTGGTATAATTATGCTGTTACCTGGTGTGTACATGTTCATGATGTAAAAATGTTGAAGTTCAATAATATGCATAGTGGGCGGGGTTAATATGATTTGCTGAAAACAGGTTGTAAACCCGGTATTTCAAGAACAGTAAACTGAATTCATGTCATATTTGGTACACAAATTGCCCATGGTTCATAGCTGTGCCCTGTACTTCTTGATGGTGATATACATATTAATGAGTAGGTGGGGCTTAATTTAAAATCTTGAAATGTTTGTATTTTAACAACCACATGTCTGTTCTGTTTCATATTTGGTATAATTATGATGTTAGCTGGTGTGTACATGTTGATGATGCAAAAAATTGTTGAATATCATTAATTTGCATAGTGAGCGGGGCTTAATATGCATAGTGAGCGGGGCTTAATGTAATTTTTGATGAAAAGGGCTTGTAACACGATATCTCAAAAACTATGAACTGGATTCACGTCATGTGTGGTACACAGTTAGCTTATGGTCTGATGTCCCATAATCTTCTTGGTGGGGATTTCATGCATATTAACAACTTCACGGGGCTTAAGTGAAAATGTTGACAAAGTGATAAATGAGCAAGTGTATGTCCGTTTTGCGTTATATTGGGCGTGATGATATTGTTGGTTATTGTGTACATGCCTATGTTATCAACAGATGTCATTGATATGCATGCTAGGCATGGATTAATGTGAAAGTGCTGAAGGATACAAACACCATACTTGATCTCATAAATGGTATATCAGATTTATGTGATATGTCATACACAGATGGGTCATGGTCTGAACATATGTTGTATTGTTGTGGTAGTGATATCATGAATATTAATGAGTAGGCGGGGTTTACTGACAAATTCTTTAAATAGGTCAAATGAGCAACACTTTTTGCATCACACTGGCTAAGATAATGTTTATTATTGTGCAAATGCTAATCTTGACAACATTTTATTGATCTGCATGGTGGGTGTGGCTTATGAATAAATATCACAGAACAAATATTTCATGATATGCAATGACATGACAGTTAAAACATATTTTGCAAATCAATCAGTTTATGAAAAGAAAAAAGCATCGTAACCACAAAACCTTTTGGTTCTGGTTTGTAATAAGATAATAAAGTTGAAAGTCTTGAAATGTCAAATTGATTTGTTCTTTGCAGTTACTGTATCTTTGCTGTAGTAAATTAAATCATATAGAAGGTGTGTCATAATTGAAAAGATGTTAAGATTTGGTTGTGATGCCAAGGAACTTTAGCAGTTAGCATAGAATGGGTATAAAGTACGTTTGGGTTGGTGAAGATATGGTTGTCTGGGTGAGTGCCTGTGTGAGCATGGTATTTCTTGAAAAGTTGACTTGAACCATGTCATGTTGAGTACAGATGCCTTATGATCTAAAGATTCCTTCTGTTCTGTAGATAATGTGTAATCTGTATCTGTGCCCTGTACTTGTTGGTGGGGATGTGGATATATATGAGTGCTCAAAAGTCAACTTCCTCAAGTGGTGATTCTGTAAAACATCAGTATGATTGAATTCAAACTTGGTATCATGGTGGTAGCATAAATAGATAATTGGTCATATGAATTGACCTCAATAGTATTCATGAGGGAAAGAGCCAAATATGATTTGCTTAAGCCGCTAGTTAACAAGACATCTTAAAAAACAGCAGATGAAAACATGTCCTAAAAAATAAGAGGAATCCATCATTTTTTAAGCTATAGAGATTATAATGAACACTTTGATGAGGGTTACAATTCTGAAAGTAATTTAATCTAAACGTGTCAATGCCCTTGAAATTATAATGTATAATATTGATATGCTGATTTATTAAAAAAAAGATTACGTTTTACCGTATACATTTTGGTATGTATTTTTAGTACTATTTGTATGTACTGTACATTATGTTGGGTGTTCTGGCTCAATATTACTGATCCCCGATCAGTTCCATGAGGGAACTCCTAATAGTATACAATTTCAGAAGACTCATGCCATCTCAAAACTTAATTTGACATTTACATTCACAAATTTTGAGTCTTACTGACAGCATCCTTGTGGCATCCCAAATGTGCATGTAATACTTTAGCCTGAAAATTCATACAAATGTCGACTTTTCAACCTGAAACTAATTTTGATGTGATCTTTTGCCGTTTTCATTCCTTTTCTTATTCTGTCATTATTTCTTGAGATATGAAGAATTCATCTAAAGTGTCAATATACCGTGTTGAACAACATTTGCTAAAAGAATTGATATCTACATTCTTTTTTCTATTCACAGGGAATCACACTGTGGACCAACACTAAGGAATGCTTTGAGAAAATGTAAAAGCTGAAGCTAGAATCCTGCCATTTGTCATCGCTGTCTCTGTGGCATCAATAACCTTTGCTTCTTAAAGATATTAATAACCACTAATGATCCCAACTTGTAGTACAGGGTCTTGTCGTCATGTGCATTGGAGAAAAACTGCTTTGTTCGTAATTTGAACTTTTTCATCAACAATGATAGATTCAGATTCCTTAGAAATTGGTATCCAGCCATTTGAGCATGTTTAAAATAGGTGAAGAGTTGTCAGTATTTTAAATGCAGATAGTTGTTTTCTTTTTAGAATATGGTTGTTGCCCTTGGTGCAATCTCAGCACGGAGACCCCTGGGGAGCGAGAGACCCTGAGGAGGAGAGTAGGGAGAATCCTTGGGAGGGAGAGACTGCTGAGGGGGAGAGCAGGGAGATTCCTTGGGAGGGAGAGAGAGACTCTTATGGAGGGTGGGAAGTGGATTTTATCATCTAAACACGTTCTTATTGACGAGGGGTAAGGATCTCACTCTGGATCCATCATTGGTGAATATTGACAAGTTCAAATAATGCATTGTATATGTCATGCGGTATTCTGTGAAGCAGTTTTAGTGTTTATTGTCATAATCTCGCGTCTTACTCAGGATTTTTGCATTTGTGTGGTATTGTATGTTTATGTCAGTATTCAAATATTTTTACCAATATTGATGAACATGTGAGATGTTGAGTTTCAGGTGAAATTTACTTGCTAGATTTAGTATTTATTTAATTGTTGATAAATTGCCAAGTTTTATGCATAGTCATAGACAAATTCGTTGGTTTGATTTCTGTAAGCCATGCTTTTGTATCAGCTGAATAAAAGAATCTCTTCTCTTTTGCATAAAGATGTAATAACAAAGTATGTATATTTGTGTGGAAGTTTTACAGGAAATAATGGCATTCTTGTTGATAAAAAAAGATTTAAAATGGTTGTGGTGGAAGATATGATCATCATGCAACAATGACTTATCATATGGGTAAACATCAGCAAAACTTATTTGATTTGTTATACAAGTGCTCAATGTTATACTCTTTCCAATGGATAGGGATTTCTATTAAAGGAGGGACTTTGTGCTGAAAAGCAGATTTGTTTTCTAAAAAAGTACCATCTAGACGTTATATGAGATTGCATACTATTAATTTCTATGCCTCTCCTTCAAGGACTTTGAAATGTGGCTTGTATTTTTTTTTTTTTAATTTGTAGAGTCCCACAATTAATGAACAACACAATAGTTTTAATTTAGGTGATGTTTTTGGGGTTTTATTGTTTTCTTACTTTCAGTTCACATTAGTTCTTTTATTCTAACACCAAAGGTTTCTCACTCGGTGAAGAAAGCACAACAAAAACCAACAAAAAAACCTTAATTAATGTTCTTTGTTGAAATGACTTGAAAATTTAAGATTTTTTTTTTATATTAAAATCTTTAGATTATTTGAAAAGCATCATGAAGCTGGTGTATATTTGAGTCAAAAGGGAGTTTATTTTGAAAAATATTATTTTAAAATGTTTAATTTCTATTCTGTTTGGTTTATAATTTTCTTGATATAGCTGTGTAAGTAAATTGTGAATAAAATGGATGTGAAAAATGTCCTCTTCAATGCATCTTATTCTGTTCATATATACTGGCATTTCCAAATTCAAACAATTTTTGTAGACGTTTGATATGTGTTGGTGCTGCGTACACATTGTGATGCTCTAATGAAAGAGTCAACTTGCTAGATGTCTGATCATTCTTGGTATGTGATACTCGCATTATTCCTAATGTCCACCCATGTTTCATGTTTGCATTAAACAGGCATGTGAGACCTCCGTTTTTTAACGGAATTTCACTATTTTGATAGTCTTTAACCTTTAATCACGTCGTCGTTTCGTTTTTAATGTTCCGATGAATATATAAAAAAGTTTTTTCTTCATATCTTTCCCGTTTATCTTTGCAAATGTACCACATGTACATAAAATTCTAGTACAGAGAAGTATATCCCATCAAATTTGAGTAGGCTGTCGTCCCAAAAGGTTTTGACAAAATGACATCATTTTCGGGCATGCTGTCAACATCAAGACACGATTAGACATAAATATACACTGAGTTTATTGTACACAGTGTAGGGATTTGTATTGTGTACTTGTGTGATGATCTACGTACAAAAATTCGACCAGTGTTATTTCACAGTTCCTTGTTACTTCCCTCCCTTTTTGACCGAGAGCTCCATTAAGTTCATTCGTGGTATTAGTATCATATTGTATAACATTGTTTACATAAGGAATACATAAATTATTGACGGGTTACATCTAATTGGGGGTATTTCTTTTTTTTATATTTATTTTTGGTTCCGTGCAAAGCCTAATGTGAACCTATGTAATGGAGATTTCACCGTCTGGCCGTCCACTGTTTTTTTCCAGAGATTTCCTCAAAATTTTTTTTGAGAATTTCTCAGAAAATTTTAAAGTTTTAAAAGAGTTCCTCAAAAAAAGTTAAGTTTCTTTAGATATCCTTATGGAAGGTTAGAATTTTTTCAAAATGTTAGTTTTTCAGAGACACTTAAGACAGGATTGAAGAATAGTTTACATAAAAAGTCTACAAAACATTTGATATTTCCTTAGAAGATAACTGTAAAATTATATAATTTTCAATATTCTTCAGAGATCCTCAAGCATTTCTTTTGTAGTTCTTGAGTTTAGAATTCTTTAAATTCTTTAAAATATTTGAGCACCAAGACTTGTATAAGACATAAATATTAAACTCCGCCTTTATTATTGTGGTCATTTGCATAAAGTTGCTACAGTATATGAACTGGTTAGACTTTTTATTTAGTATGCTTAGTCAGGGAGTGCGACAGGATGTGAATGCATATGGACATAGGGAGGGATGCCATGTGGGACATGGATGGGGGCCATGCGGGACATATGATATAATATATACCATGTGGTATACACCAAGGGCTATATCAGGCATAATTTCTGACTCCCGCCTTTTTTTTCTTTTCTTATTCAGCAACTCATTTGCATAAAAGTTATATGAACTGACACTTTCATACATAGTATGCTCAATCAGGGACTGTGATAGCTAGGATGAGACTTCTTAAGGAGCCTATGGGACATCATGTGGGACATGGGGTAGGATGCCATGTGGGACATGGGGTGGGATGCCATGTGGGACATGGGGTGGGATGCCATGTGAGACATGGGGTGGGATGCCATGTGGGACATGGGGTGGGATGCCATGTGGGACTGTATGAGATGTCATTTTTGTAATTGGCCAGGTCATATGATATGGGTGTCAAATTGCATGGGCATGCGAACCATGACGGTATTTACCATTCTTATTATGTAATGTATACTTTAACTGTGCATTTGTTTGATTTTATTCATTACCATAGCAAAAACTGATATACAGAATTGAATTTTACTAATATCAAGCATATTGCTTAGCTCAAATGAATATTGATTAAGATAACATATCATGTATCACATTTTCTTGATGGTCTGTAATTTTCCTATTTTAGATGATTTCAAAGTTAGGCTTGATTAGGTAAATTGGTACTTTCTGATTAAAACAATGGTATAATTTTCAAGGATAGTTTGGACTGGTCCAAGAAGAGGAAATGAGTGGGGAAGAGGATGGGGTTTGGAAAAACTGAATTTTTTTAAAATTTTGAAACATTTTGTGAAGTGAACTTGTCCCAAATTTTAAACTTTCTTTCCACGAAAAGATGTCTTGTTCATACGTCTGACAAACCACCCCTTGCAACCTCACACCTTCCCTGGATCAGTCATTTAACTTGTGGGACAAAGATCAAGACAATCACCTCGTGGTATTTTACACAAGTGACACATGAAGCAGGGAGTCATTGTGCCAAACTGCTCTCCACCCCCAGAAAGGAATTTACCTTCCATGGTTCTTCCCAGTTGGGAGATAAAATTGGGCAATTATTATTTCCATAATATTTAAAGTCTGAAAATATTGAAGAAAATACAGAGCAAATGGTAAATCTCAAATGTTCCCTCTCTTAACACGAAATTTCCCAACGTTTGATGCGAACATTTGCAAGTGCAAATTTTCTGCTTGAAAACGGGCATTTTTTGGGTCTTGTCTCTTTTTCTTCCCCCCCCCTCCTCCTTCTCTTTTATTCCCTTACTGGTGTATCAGCCAAAACATGGATCAGGAGGAGCTGCTTCCTTCAAAATCTAACTTGAGGAGTTGCTTTTAATGCTTAAGTTACATTTTAAACTTCTAGAAATTTCACTGGTCTGTCTTGTTAAGAGTCAATAATTCATATTTGTATTTGATCACATTCAACTTCCTGCAACAATCTTCATCATTTTTATCATTCTTGAATGTGCAATAAATGTTCCACTGCAAGTGTTAATCAAGTTTTAGATAATATCATAGGGTTATTAATGTGACTGTTGGTCTATATGAAATATATGGGATTGCCATTATAGGGATAATTAGGAAGTTATTAATTTAGAAAATGATATGTAACTTAAATAAAACAATTCTATAATTTTCTTTCTCTATTTCATTGATCTAATACCTTGCAGTTTTTTCATATTCGTGATTTTTATTTTTGAAAATTTATTTTATTTAATTTTTTGTTGTATATATATTTTAAAGAATATTGCATATGTTCCATTGTATTATGGTACAACTCTAAATGTTCAGTCACTTAATATAGGAAATCAAAAACTATAAAAAATTGTTTTGTCATTTTTGTCTTTAATAAAAGTGCAATTAATGGAGGCTTGTTTGGTAGTTCACAATGTTTATCTGGTATCGTAGAAGAAAGTAAGAGACAGAATTGTGCAGAAATTATTTCTTTCATACAGTGGCACAACCAGGAATATTTGGTGGTGGTGGAAGGGGGAGGCAGGGAAGGGGGTGCAACAGATTGGTTTCTTTAAGCAACTATCCCGTGACCCCGGTTGGAACTATTTATATTAAATCACAATATTGATATGGAATATTTGTAAACTTTCACCTGGGGATTGATCTTGATTCAGAAAAGTTAAGGAATCGTTTGAAAAATGTTTTATCATGACTGCAAAAAGTCAGTAAAATGAGAATCCTATGTCGGAAAATTTTTCAGTTTGTCTATTGTTGTCTTTCTACCCATTCCTCACTCCTTCACAGAGAGAGGTTTATTTTCTGGTGGGTAAGGAGATGGGCAATCAAAATTAATTGCACCCATGTTGAAGATCTACTGAGTGAAAGGTGTGAAGAGCTTAATGTTTGTCACCTTGTGGAAGACGTAACTGTTGGTGTTCTGGACTGATGAAACCAAAAGTTGTGAAAATCAAGAAAATGCAGTATCCACCATAATATAATATAGACAATCAAAAAACGAAAACTACAGCAAGGAATCCATGAAATATGATGACGTAGTTGTACGCTTTAATGGTACAACCTTTCTATCCGAAAGTTCATTACCGGTAAATCTGATGATACTTATGATAGGGGTTTCAACATTTTCGTTGATGTATATCAAAAGTGCCTTTATCAAAATCTAGGTTAAATTTCAAAAACGATTTCATGCAAAGTTTCTAATCACGTAACTTACAGAAATATTGACCATAGCTCCTACGTTCAGGTAGTTTCACAAAATTGACATGTTGTTAGGTCTGCTGTATCAGAATGATGGTCCAATCTACATTTGAATACATTTTTGCTTTTGGAAAAGTTGCGGGGTTTGGACCAAAATGTTATTAATGCAAAAAAATCCGAAAATGTTATGATCCCTTGACGAAAAATGGTCTGACTTCTGATGAATTCTCCTTTTTTTCCAAATTGTCATTGATCCTAATTTACAAAAGCCCAAAATTCTTCCCCGACACTCACCACCAAAATGTCTAATTATGTGATGTCACTGGAAGTATAAAAAGCTGTTGTCATTTTGTCCATACCCCTTGTCCATATCCCCACTGCAGTGTGAAAACAAACTTGTTCATCCAAATTCCGTTTTAAATGTTTTCGCAACTTATTGAATTGACTCTTCAAGAGAGCAGGGCTTCCTATATATCCATTCATCGAATCGTCTATTCATATTAGATTGAAAGTCATTTTTATGATAACATTTATAGCGACAAAGATTTTAAGTTCAATAGCCTGGCCGAAAAGGAAATATACCTGAAACTTTCCAATTAGAGAATGTGATATATGACATTGATTTCTATTGATCTTCGTTTGTCAAGCATACAAATATACATAGGCAGGTGTCAGACGAACTGTTTTATTATTTAGTTCTAGTTCTAACTATATTCTAGTTGTAACTATATTCAGGGCCGCGTAGTTCTCACCTGGAAAGTTGGGAATGGTTTCTTGTTTACAACCAATGTGTGTGTGTGTGTGCTTGTGTGTGTGTGTTTTGTGTGTGTGTTTTCCGAAAATTGTACTGAATTTGTCAAATTCTGCTGAAAAAGTGGGAGACATGTCCCACCCTGTCCCCCTGGAATTACGGCCTGACTATATTCCTACAGTCTCATAACCTTATATCGGTATCGTTGCCGTGAATTTTGATAATCGAAAGTGACATCAAAAACATTAATACTTGTTCATTGTTTGTGTATGCTTAATTATTTTATGGCGCGTAAATCTTGCTTCCAGATAATTGTTTGACCCATCGCCAGTAAATCTGATACATATAACGTCACATCCGCGGCGGTAAATTGTTTCGCTTGTAGGTGATTATGGAAATACGTAGACCAATCAGAAACGTTAATTGGCTTGTAGTTTATTTTCATCTCCACGTTGACACGATATCTAGCCTTTAATATTTCTTTCAAATTCACAGCAGAAATGCATTTGTCAGTTTGTAGTGTTTTCTTATATGGGGGAAGTTCTGCAGCATAGAAAAATACCCAGAAACATATCAGAAACCTGGCGGTCTAGCTAGAACATAGACCCCACCGACCCCCACCTAAGATGGGACCCACTTGGGATGAGCAGGAATAGAGGTCTGGAGGTCATTAACTTGAAAGGGAAACATACATTTCTCCACACCTTTTTCGGTTAGCAATGAACATACGTTGCATAAGCTGATAGGTCTAGAATATATGTGCCCCATATATGCATTGGTTAATGTTAATGTAGGGAGGTCAAAGGGCAATTTCTTGCATGGTGATTATTTCACAAACCATTTTCATAGAATAAGTAGACCTATAAAAATATAAAAAAGTTCGGTCAGATCCGGGCACTGTCACGGGTTTCAGTAAATTGCGTCACAATACAATTTTGGGCACACTTCGACTCTCATAATACATTTTAATAACTTGATCACAATACATTTTTATCCACGAGTTACAATCTCTTAAATTCTTTCAAAATGATCTGATTATAGAATTGTTGTTACGCTGCATTAACTTAATGGTATATAGACAGATACAAAACTTTTCTGTCCAACGACTGACCAAAGAAAAGAACATTGAATTATAAGTTTAATGATCTTTGAATTTTGATAATAGCATGTGTAGTTTTCAAGTTATGAGTAATCAAAGATTGATAATTTTTTAATTTATTGAAAAAATGTGATGTATGAACAGATAAACAGCCTGACCTGCTGACAGGAAAATGCCCCAAAATGCTTTTGTTTTTCTTCATATTTCTTCCCTTAATTGCAGACCTTGAAAATGTTCGAAATTCCTTCTCCAGTTTGAAATTAGTCTTTTGGTACAGGGGTGTGGTCCCTGTGGTGTGGTGAAGATCAAATCCTCTTCATTAGAATTATCTTCGCTTTTCCAAGAGAAATGACATGGATTTACATAAGAGAATAGAGAAATGTTCCGTTCCTACATGTGTACATCACAAGAATAACACAAACATTTACATATTTGCACATTTTTTTTAAAGATGTAAAATGGCCAATAGTTAACAGAATTTGGGGATTTTTTGGCTTTCTTAATGTTTTTTTAGGGGATTTCAAATAGATTTAGCTAATGTTGCCCCTACCTGTCCATATAATTTTACAAAGGCGGATCTTTATCTGTGCCATAATCAGGCATTTTGCCCAGTCTTAAAGACAGCAAACACTTATAAATATATACTATTAAAACAAAAAATGAATTACGCTCCTCTCGAAGTAAAAGTTGTTTCATCACTACCGGCCGCTAAGCATTCTTACACATTTCTAATCACTTTATATTTCATTTGCTAAACATCAATTTAAAAGTTTTCAAAGAAAATGTCAAAGTATTTCCAAAAATGCACAAAGTTTAGAAGTTACTCTTGATAAAGACCATAAATCATTACTACAGCGAAAAGGTGAGGATTCTGAAAATTGACGGTAATTACGGTGTCGGTGTTATCGTTCCACAAGCACCGACTTCCCAATTGAAGCCCCGGTTTATCTTTTCCTCCTCCAAGACTAACCATGACAACAAACTTATATCGCGGTATACCGAGAAGTTTAATCTTACTCAATATCGCTGATGCAATTTCCCTCGTCATCTGACGACATCGGACTGGATCATACTTTTGGTCCATCAGAAAGCTTTCAAGCTCAATCTCCGCCATTTTCTGAACGTCGGTGTTTCTAATCCTTTTCATAGGGTCCATCTGGTAGGAGGGTTCGAATGTCGTAGATGCTCGCGATTCCGATCCAGCCCGACTTGATTCCTCGGGAATTGTTGTTGCCTTGGACAAAACGGTGTCAAGCCTAGGCTCCGATGCCTCACTACTTGTGCTATGGGCATCCATTTTGACTGGCTTTGCACTAATAGTTTCAGTATGCAGACACTTGTTTTTGCAACCACATTCGTCAATAGGGTTTTATTTTATTCAGAACGCTTTTTAAACTTAACTGAAAAACTTCATTGCTGGGCCGGATTATAGATCTATTTCCCAGAAGGAACAGTTATCAACAAATATTCACATAAATTGATAAAAAACCTTGAATAAATTGGCAACTATTTTACAATGTGAATTCATTATCTCTTTCAAGTAGAAATGTTACACGATGCACACATTAGATATAACTTGGGCAGAGATCACTTCCTTTGATACGTAAATTTAGCATCCCAACTTCGTATTCAGATGTTTCCATGTATGAATATATGTTCTGAACAAACTATCGAGTTTTATCTAAATCATTCTCTTATTAATTCAACATGTTTATATATCATGTTATTAACGATCCCAAGACTGTATTGCCTTGACATAGCAATGCTATCATCGTAGCCTCTTCAAAAAACATTAAAATTCCATCTAATCTTGAAAATGACTCTTAAAGAAACGAGTTCCGCAGCAGAATCTCAAAAGGAGTATAAAACAAGAAGATGTCAAATTTGAGTAGCTTGATAACATGTAGCTGTGATAAGAAGAATGCTTCTTCTTTCGTCTTATATCTTTAAATATCATCATCTTAAAATCAAACATGAAACAAAAGCCCAGGAACTTTCCCCTCTTCTCTTCATAACAAGACTATGACCCGTGAGGTAAGCAAACAAATTTATATTCATCACTATTTGTTTCTCCTATTGACTTTCTACTCCTAGCGTTTTAGAGAGCCCTGGGTGACCAGTAATTATTTGCTGAGGTTCTTATAAACTTGAAGATAAGATTTCTATTTTAGCTTCTGTACTCCCCGAACTGAGGAACAGAAGAAGAATCTGGTGTAACACTTTAAACAGTTAAAGTTTGTAACAAATGTTGTCATGGGGATTGTAAGTAAGATGATACATGCTCGTTGTTTGAAGGATTTCATTCCCGAAACCCCTGTTTCTGTGTCAGGAGGTCAGGTTCTCAAGGTGTGATTCTTAACTGCTTAATCTACAAACTAATGGAATTTCCGTGTTTTATTCGACTTACCCTATGCAGTCATGAACTTAAATCTTATGGCTAATATTGTTCCAAAGAGTGTTGCTTTCGACGAGCAAATTTCATTTCATTTTTAAATAGGCCTGGGGTAACTGGGTATAAGCAGTATTCGTCTTACAATGGCTTCCAAAATTTAAACAAGTTGTTTTTCATGATTCGGGTATGCCCCTAATTTAAACATTTTATAAGTTTCCGGATGAGAAACAGGCTAAGCTCATTTAAGTAATTAGAAAAACTAAGATTATATTTGGAAAAACATATTTTTGAAGTAGGCTATCTAAAAAATTGCAAAATTTAGAAGAAAAACGCCAGTGGAAAATAATTTTCTTGTGAAATGCAGGGATGAATTGCACTGTCCTGTATATGAAATTGTGGAGTATTTAAAACCATTCAAATTCACGTTATATCCCTTCTTGAAATGACTGTATGGGTTAGGCCAACATGCTGGCATGGTAAACAGGTAAACAATTATGACTAATTAAATTTTACACCGCTTTTCATCCCACGCGAGAACCTCCATAAAGTAAGAAAATGAATGGATTAAAAAGCATTACGGAAGTATTAAATATATTTGAACTTGAAAGAAGTATAACCCGAGAGTTGGGATAATTCAAAACCCACGGTCTAACAATGATCTGGATAAAACGATCAAAACAAAATTACATTCATAAATAACAAATACAAAATATGAACAAAATAAGGTCACTGTAACTATATATTTTCCACTATTTTTAGACAGGACGTTTTTAATGAAATGAAGAAGAAGAAAAAAAAAAACAACATATTGTTGACACAATTCTTATGACCCTTGCTGGTTTCTAGGATACGTGTCACGGGAAGCCACACTGGCCAGCATACGTCAATATTTTCTTCATTTCATTTGCGTTTTGCTGATTTGATGGTAGAGCTTCCAGGAAATCTCCATTGCATCAATTCATTCTGAAACAATGAATTTCAGTTTTGAGAACCGTGAGAAATAATTGTATCAGCCTATTACGCCGATCCGAACGGCACGAGATTATAATTGCTTTGTCCCGGAACTCGGAAGGTCCGAAGCATATGATCGTTCCGGTGTTCCTGAAGTAATTTGGCAGTACGGAGGCACGACATGACCCTTTAACGAATTTTCTTTTAGACTACAAAAGAAATATATTATATTCATTTGATTTGGCGAATCAATAATCTCATTAGGCCTATATAGCATGGGTGTATCGGGGTTGGGGGATGGGGCGGGGGAAGGGGGGGGGGGGGAGACAGGGTCGTACAATCCCCCAAAAGGTAAAATGGTAATGGTGAAAATGTAAACAGGTCCAGAAAATGTCTGATCATGCATGATCACGGTTTAAACTTTTTCGAATTCAATCATTATATTTCTTTTTAAGACAGATATCGTGTTAACTTAGAGATGAAAACATACAATACAATCCAACGTTTCTAATTGGTCGAAATATTTGCACAATTACTGAGAAGACAATCAATTACCGCAGCAGAAGTGACGTTAATATGTCAATATATGCAGCGAAACCAGGGGGGAACGGGGACACGTGCCCTGCCCCCGCCCCACTTTTTTCAAAAGTTTAAAAAGTGCCCATTTTCAGATCGGAAAAGCGCCCCTTTTCTGAGGGAAGGTGCCTTTGCTCAGAAGGGAAAATGCCCTTTTTCTGAGAGAAAGCTCTTTTTTTCAGAAGAAAAAGTGCCCTTTTTACAAGAGGACCAGTGGCTTTTTAAAGAAGGAAGATGCCCTTTCAAAAACTATGAAAAAATATTTCCTCAAAGATTTTAAATCTGATCTTTCATTAAAGAATGTAACACAAATATCGCCCTAAAAAGAATAAAATTGTGTAGTTTCACGCGCTTCGTGCGCATACAATAATCTGAATTTTTCTTAAAGACAAAGTTAGGTTTCCAACAATATTGAACTTATTCATACTAAAAAAACCATCGCTTATGACTTCCCTTGTTTTACAAGCTTATAACTTGTAAAAACCCTTCTTAAGGAAGAAGTGTTTAAAATTTGGGATATATTAGAACAGAGAAAGGGCGCAAATGGAGGGGTGGGGACATTTTAATGTGAATTTGTCTGTCATTCTGCCATTAGAATATCTCAAGAACTGATGACTGGATTTGGATTAAATTTGATGTGTGGTTTCATTCAGTTCTGGAGCAACCCAAACAACTGGGTACTTTAAAATACCCAAAAAATTGGGTACTTTGATGTATTACGTCATCGTATGAGCCTACACATTTGACTAACCTACAATAAAGATATGGGGTTTCTCATTTTCCGCTCCGGATTGTCCAAAATTTTAATGGATAACCTGATATTTGGG
The DNA here is from genome assembly GCA_020152595.1 of Chiridota heheva. Taxonomy (NCBI): domain Eukaryota; kingdom Metazoa; phylum Echinodermata; class Holothuroidea; order Apodida; family Chiridotidae; genus Chiridota; species Chiridota heheva. The sequence goes on along the minus strand of JAIGNY010004120.1, from coordinate 1,913,182 downwards.
AGACGGATAGTAAATAGATATTTAAAAAAAAAAAACAATTAAAATTCATCGTCGTCTTTTTGAGAAAATGAACAAAACAGACTGCCCATAATCTGTTTTGTTCATTTTCTCAAAAAGGCGACAATGAATTTCAAAAAGCAGCAGCAAAAAGTTTTTAATTTCTATTTACTATCCGTCTCCCAAATTTCAGGTTATCCATTAAAATGTTGGACAATCCGGAGCGGAAAATGAGAAATCCCATATGTTTAGTGTGGGCTAGTCAAATGTGTAGGCTCATGCTATGACGTAATACTTAAAAGTACCTATTTTTTTGGGTATTTCCAAGTACCCAGTTTTTCGGGTTACTCTCGAATTGTCAGTATTGCTAACGGAACAAGTGATTTAAATTTGGGAATTATTGGTACAATAGAAGGGGTAGAAATCGAGGGGTAAGGCTGTAGGGATGTTTATGGTAAGGTCTGTCAAGACATAGTCGAAACTTTGCAATGGAATGTGGTACAATTAATTTTTAAGACGAAAAGAAATCCAACAATCAATTTTCTGGACTCAAAGACATTGAATCAAGTGGTCTCTGGAATCAAAGAAAATGAAACAATTGGCTTCTGACATGAATGGAAAATGATGGAAAGTGAATCTTGAATGAATGGGGCTCAATGAATGCTCTACCTGAATAAAACTGAAAACAGTGGTATGGCCTTCAAAGAAATCTAGTTAGCAGATAATTTAATAATCTTCAAGTGTTCAGAATACAAATGATCATTACAGATTAAAACCTGGGGATGAATCTTGTTGGGCCTAAGATTTCTGAGGTAGATTATATTGAGTATGGGGATCAAATGAACTCTACAATTATGCTAGGCTTGTTGGAATTGCAACGGTGGCGAAGTTATATACAGAGTGCTAATATTCTAGTCGATTGTTTTAATGACAGATTCAAGAAAGTAACACCAGCATTAACAGAATACCCCAAATTTCACTCGTGGAACGCCTTTAATTTGGGTTCAAGAAAACATACAAGGGTGACCTTTGCCACTTGCTCCTGGGTCCATCTGGTCTAATTTGTACTGATATACCGAATTAAATTTATTCTTAGCAAGAAAATGGTGGCCTCCTGAACAATTGTAATAATAAATGAGTCCCCAATAATTGTAGGAACGATGAAACTTTAGAAATTTTCCGGTTGGGGTGGGGGAGGGTTGACCCTATAAAACTATGCTTCCCTGCTACATGCTTTGAAAATACGACAGTTGGAAAGTACCCCTCAGATCCTGTACCCCAGATTCAAACATCTTCCGCCGCCTTTGCTCCTGTGTAATTCTAAGGACCCCTTGCTGTTGCATTATTTTAGACATTAAACATATTCCTATTCATGATCAATACAATTGGCTATACTCATTATCTATATCTCTAAATTCTTCCGAAATAAAGACTTATGATCTTTAAATTTTCCAATTTTGACATAAAATTGTTTTATTTTAACGAATATGAGACTAAAATATCTTGAATTTTTAAAGCTGTAATTTAAAGAGAAAGGAAATGGCTAACCACTTACCAGTATTTTTTTGAACCGATACAAATTCATAATTTTTCCGGTGGTGGTGATGGTGGGGGAGTGGGATCCTATAAAGCTCTACTGATGTGCTAAATGCTTTGAATATATATACGAAACTTAAAAGGTGCCCCTCAGATCCTGTACCCCCAGATTCAAACATCTTCCGCCACCCTACATGTAACGGATTTTTAGGGAATGGATCAAACAAATTTAATGAGACTAGTGGCGGCGCCAGAGTGGAATCCTGGGTACGGGACCCCCGTTTGAACTTGTCGTGGTAAAATTCGTCGGGAAATCACGGGTTAAAATGAGGTACTTTAAATTTAATCGATGAGCAATGCAGTGAAAACTATTCTTCAAACCCCTAACTTGCCATCAAATCGTGTCTGACAGTCTACTATGGCTCAGCAAACTGCAAAGACCTGAACACCACCGAAAGGTCCGCCGAAGGTCTCTTGACGCACCCCGTGCACTCCTTCGCATCCATCGTTGCCCCGTCGGAGGCCTAGGGCCTTAGTACCGCCCTGCTTGAGACAAGATTTCCTCTTTAACCCAATAATAATAATAAACAGATAAAAGTTACACGACACAAATATACCAAGACACTGAATTTGGTAGTGGGAAACGAAGTACCATATACAAAAAACATGTAAGCTTAAACGCTGTAAAATAAGAGACAAAAAGAATGATGATAATAATAATTCTTTTCAAATCTAAATTGACAATTTCCGAAAAACAAATTTAATATGCGTGTCCATAATGGACCAATCGTATGCTGCGTGAATCTTATTGACCAATTAAATCCTGGGGTATTCTTGGCCTTCTGCACAATTCACGCGGTGTATGCATGATGTTCCCAAACGCACGTATCTTGGGCCCTATACGTGGTTATACATGAAAGTAATATGCGCGCGCATTGTTGCTTACAACTTTATCTCCAGCGACTGCAGCTGATTGGTATAGCAAAGAGAAATCCTAAAACAGTTCATTGGTCAAATATTGAAGTTATTACGTCCGGCTAAAAGGTCTTTATAGCACAAGAGGAAAAAAAAAAAAAAATCAGAGTTCAAAGTTAGAACAAAAAAATGTAATCTTCAACTTTAACCCCAGTGGTCCAACTGCCCGATTTGCTTTACAAACTAAACACAAATTGATCGTCATTTTCCAATTGGAATTTAAAAAATAAAATAATAATAAATAAAATAAAAAAATTGCAATATCAGAATAGACCCTGCACTTTCTCTTCCACAAGTACTCAAGAAAGTTTAAAGGAAAAGTTTTCTCCTGGGAATAAGTTATTGTAAGTAAACTAGCAGACTAGGAGAGAAGGCGGAAACTGTTTGAGCCTGACGATTACTAAGAAGGTTGATGTCTTCAGTCAGAGAACAAGGATAAACGACCTAGAGGCCAACAGTTGTACTTTTGTACGAGTATAAATTTATACAATGATAGTAGAAAGGGTTAATGACTGAATGAGAACCTAAAAGCAAAGTGATGGCTGGGGCTAAGGAAGGGCTCTATTAAATACAGGAAAATATAGATGGTTCCTATATGTTAGTCTAATTTCAAGGTGGATTTGTCCATCAAAGTATAGAAAAGGTTGTCCAATCAAGAATGGGAAACAGTGGACACGGGAATCTGTCAATATATATAATCCCGTCTGCAAAGCTATAAAGACTAAACTAGATTTATTGACCAAGACTCTTGGCGTCAATTTAGATAAACTTTTCCAAGTTGACCGGAGAATATACTTTAATTTATTTCCAAGTGCATCGTCGATCCATTTTTCGCCATGGTGGAGTCAGAGGTAGACGTGAACTTAATGCCAAAATGACTTGGTGGTCTTACATGCAAGGTCGATCTTCGTGGTTCAACCCACAACACCATTACCCAATGAGGTATCTTCATAATCCTTGTCCTCGTGTCTTCTTTTGTGAGCGGCCCGATTCACTATCGACTTTTTGGTCGCTACCTAATCACGCCACAACGATGTCTGAGTCGCCGCAAACCTGGTTGAATATCAACCAGCCCATGAGAGAAGTAAGTCCTTTTTCATATACTGATATACCAGAACTGCAGAAACGAATATTAAAATGATTATTTCACCGTAAATTATTAGCAACAGTTGCTCTTTGTCCAGTTGTACGTTTGTCACTATTAAATGAAGCATTCATTCTTTAACAATAGTTTAGGAATTTCTATTGGTTGAAAAAGTATTAAAATCAGAGAAGAATAATTCAGGTATTGGAAAATAGCACTTTTAGTTTTTGAATTATTGCTGATCAAAGTTTGATCAGTTTTCAATTTCGGCGAAATTTGTGATGGTACTGGGCATGCACTTCAAAACCTGTCTGTAAGTCTTTAAATTTATTTCTTAGTCACTGAAAATGATCTTATGATAGGAAAATGTATTTCTGTTAGAATTTTATCGTGGACACGGCAAAAACTCAAAAAAAAAAAATGCAGAATTTGCTGCACCACTTCAAAAAATTATGACTGATATTTAAATAAAAAGAATTACAAAAGAAAATACCAAGGTCACCCAGCCTGTACCACATAACAAAATTTGCATAAAATGTGCAAATTGAGGCCTGAGAATTAACAGCGTTGCAATGGTCAATGTTTAACCAAGGATTAACGAATACACATGCTTGGTTTGACCTATTTTGGTAAAAGCAGGTTTACAGTTATTGTCTCTACACCATCAAGCTTAGGTCTAATGATTAATTTACTATCAAATAGTCGTTATTATGAGTTCTTTCACATGATACTCATTCTAGATCGCTTGTAATCACGTTCCAAGTTACTCTCTATCAGCTAATGAATAACCACAAGTGTAATTAACAGAATAAAGAATAATCTTTATGTTTACTTCTTTGAAATAAATTTGGTTCACAATCCAACATGAAAAATATCCACATGCGATCTTTTGGGCCATGTGGATGTTGTTCATCTCTAACAGCCAAAGAATTATATAAAACATCGATGTGAAAAAGACAGTAAAGTTATGTATAATCTTCTATAGAAAATGTAATGTCGAGGCATTTTCACTTTTAAAATAATTTTGGGAAGTATCCACTTTAGCGCGTTCGCATATGTAATTCCCCGAAAATCACGCAAATAATGATTTTATTATCAAATGGCCCAAAGGGTATTTCATATTACGTGTTCATAGCAGAATGAATTGATTTGACGTATCTTATGCATCGGACATCTATGTCATCGGAAGTTTCAATTGTGGTACTTGACCGAGGCTGCACAGAGACAAATTGACAAATATAGTGACGTACCTAGAATTTGCCACGTGGAAGGCATTTTAAAAACCAACAAAGTTGGAGATAATAAATAATTTGTCTCCTATCACTACAAAAACTGTGTTAAGCGATTAAATACTAGTCAACAATCTAACCATGTCAAATTTCTACACACAACCATGTTGGAGTTTGATTTCTTAACACATTGTCATCAACGGCCTAAAAAAAACATAAAAAATAGAGACGTCATTTTTCTTGCCATGAGAAGTAGCTCATCTAGGCCTACATCTATACCTACAGGGAAATGAGTTAGTTCAGTTGTTAGGGTGTAATTTACCCGCTAACGTATTGGAAAAGTCTATACGGTAAGGTAAAGATAATCATTTGAACGATTGCGTTTAGTTTGCTAAGCAGGGAAGGAAGAAACTTTTAAGTTTTTTTAGGCCTGACATTAGTCTAAAGTTGAAAGCTGCATAGTCTGACAGTAACGTTACCTTAGGCCTGGCTAAGCGAGGCTAAGTTAACTGAGGCTAAGTTAAGTAAGCATTTGGTTATGGTTACTGGCTTTAACGTAACATTACCGTGCAGCGTTCAACTTCAAACTAACGTCAGACCTAAATAAACTTAAAAGTTTGCTTCCTTCTCTGCCTGTCTGCTCGCTTAGCATACTGAACGAAATAATTCAAATAATTTTCCTTAACTTGCCATATAGAGTTTCCAATATAATATGATCAATTTACCACCTATCGCTAATCCATTAATTTTTCATTTTTCATTTCCTCAGTCTTTTTACAATGAAACCCTTTCTCTCCCCATTTTTTCAATTTGAATTTTGTTCATTATCTAAACTTCAAATGTTTAACACCTAAACATCAAATGTCCTTTTGCTAAACATTGCAAGTGTTTACTGGTAAGATGTGTTTACAAAGTGATAGCAAGAATGTGTTTAGAAAAATGTTTAGAACTTAATACTGTTTTTGCATATTCGACAACCGGCGAATAAGTTCGATATATTTTGTTATTTCAAAAGGTCGAACTTTGTTACTCCTAATACCATATGAAAACAAACTCAGATAAACAACGATAAATGCGGAATGCAGTATCAATAGCAAAATGGAGAAGCATCATCTGATCATAAAAACTTGAATAAATAGAGAAATATGGGTGCACACAAAATCAAACAGGAAGATATGACAGACCCCTGTGGTGTATAGTTAGTGCTTTGTCCTCTCACCCGCACGTCCTGGGTTCGAATACCGGTGGGTCTGCAACCAGTTTCACAACTGGTTATCAAAGGCCGTGGCCGTCTTGATATAATGTCCAGCACTGGATGCTTTCGGGACGTTAAACCATAGCTTATATGCTATGAAACAATCATCAATTATTTACCTTACCTACACTCTTAGAACAAATGGTTCTAGCTTGTTCTCTATTGAGAACCTTCTCGGGTTCTTCGAGGATTATACAGTATCTTAGACATGGTAGAGTTACATAGTAAAAAGGTTCTAGTTTGTTCTGTATTTTCAACCGTCCCTTCTCTAAAATCCATGTTTCTTACAGTGTATATTGCTTGTTCTAAAATTTCACGTGCATGTATCGTATAGTGACGATTTTTAGAAAGAATTTGTTTAAAACAAATATAAGACCTGAATAAGATAATAACTTTGCACATACCATAAAGCTTTTTCACCTGTTCATGTTAGCATGTTAGTATTGACTTTAATGAAAAATATTGTTCGAAAAAACAAGAAAACATCCAAACATGAACAAAAACATGTTACGGTCAGGAGCATGCATAACTTAAGGGGGTGATTTTTTTTTTTTTTGTGTAGGGCAATTCCAATTTTGACTATTGCATGCTATTGCGTCGGGCAAAAATATGGTAGTGAAGAGAAATGGTAGGAAAATTAATATAGTTTACCTTTATGCTTCTTCGCAAAAAGACAACATACGCAAAAAGAACAAAATACTTTAAAATGTTCTGCAAAATATCATAGTTGTTTTAGTTATTTTCATGGCGGACACCGATAATAGTCGGGCAAAGATGTGAAATGTCGGATGATATTGTTTAAATTGTAGATATTTATGAAACATGCTCGAATCGGCTAAATATCGGTAATGTACTTCCGACTCGGCATGATGCTGACAACCTCATACATGGGCACCGATCTTATAAGTCTGTTAGCAGGTTAGTCATGTTAGACGAGCAATGTCGATGTATGTCAGAGATATATCTGAATTATGCTCGACTCATCTGGATATCGAAACCATATACTCCAGACTTGGGCATAATGCTGACATGATTCTCGGGCTACCAATGTTAATCTGACAGGGATATGAGATGTCGGATGCAGTAGCCACCCTCCCAAACGTTGAGTGGTTGAGGGTCCCGTGAATTCAGTTTGATGTCAGTGTCCAAAAAATAGATTACGATAGAGCATAAGAGTACCTTGATTACGTTATTTCTGAAGAAAAAAAATAGGTGAGGGCTGACTGGTTGAATGTACAATATATCATAGATTTATTGGAATCCTTCCCGAATCGTCTAGATATCAGAATCATCTCCACTTGGCTCGGCATGCCGATACTGAATCTCGGGTTGGGCAACTGCAGGGACACATATTAAAAATCCTGAGCCCGATGACATCGGCCATTTTGGGGCATCAAAATAAGACTTTTTCAGAACTTCCTGGGTTTCGCACCTGTACTTTCAGGGATTTGCCCATAACCCCTTCAATTTTGCCCAAATTTTCTCACTTTTCAGGAAAATTTCTCCTCTGCTTGTTAACAGTTTTAAAAATGGTAACCCAAATGTTATGAGTAGATTTTAAGATGAGAAATTAAATTGTCCCCTTTTCATCAATTAAATTTTCGAACTTTTGTGTTGATTTTCAGCCATTTTGCGACATTAGATACAAGAAACTTTAGTGCTTCCGGGGTCTACGTCCCCCCTGGACCCTTACCAAGGTTCACGTCTGGACCTCGCCAGGGTCGTTTAAGCGGACACACGCTGTTTCGCAGCACCGCGTTTGAGTACTGTATCTTTAAGCTGAAATATCCGCCGGCGACGTCAATGGTGGTGGTTGTGGTGCACGTAGTGGTGGTGATAAAAATGGAGGGGGAAGGGGGGACAGGGGGTCTGTAATCGTGGGGTGAAGTTGCAGGTATGAATTTTAAGATAAATTTTAATTTATATATTTCAAAGGGGTTTTCTAATATCGGTTCGCCTATCTAATTTACTATCAGAAACAGATAAATTCAGGACAAATCAATTCAGTAGACCCTTCTTTCATCCATTGCAAAAAATACATCACATCAACATACTTTTTGAGGTTGCATGCATGAACCTCATTAAAATCCTGAACGGAATTAAATTCTTTAATTCAGATGCGGCATGCCTCAGTAAAACATTGGAAATCGTCGAAATATGTTCTGAAGTAGTACGAGTCCACATACCCAAATAGAGCAGATCTCCAATTCTACCGATTTGGGCATGTGTCCATGTCCATTGAAAAAGTTGAGCCACACACTAAACAAAAGTCAATAGGATTTACCAAAAAAAGTTCCCAATTTTTTCTGGGCTGTTGGGAGCATTTATTTTCGATATCAAAATCAACCCCTTTCTCACTGAAAAAACACACACTCTTCAGTCTGTTTCCAGTTGCAGTTGTAAAAGTTGGAGAGGAGCAACAACGATAAATGGTCAAATTTCGAAAGAATATAAAAAGAGGCAACAATTTTTTTTTCATTTAAAAAAAAAATCTTGAAAAGCTATGAACAATATAAATCCAGCGCGCATGTACATCTGTACATGTGCGTGCACAAATAAGATGTATTACGCCTCTGGAATTAGCGTGCACAATATTTTGAAAATCTTGAGCTCGTGGCGCGAAAATACGCATCCTGCGTTTTACGCATAGGAATTTCAACGCTCAAACAGTACAATTCAATTTATGCGCTGTATACTGATATATATGCCCGTGAAAAACGCCCATGAAATTTTCTCGCCGTGCTGCTCTTTCTCTAACCTGTGTACACTGGCGTACGCGTAACCATGCTTAGCGTACACATTTCAGTTCTACACAGAAATTTCACTGTAAAAGACCACGGAGCCAAAACTTAAAAAAAGAACAATTTTTGGTACATTTTTAACAATTATTTTTACTCAGTGATATCATCATTTGATGCGGGAACGTCTCCTTAATACGGAGAACTACGTTTTTCGTGTAAACAAGGTCAGGAGAGAAGTTGGTAGCCACTGGAAGTAAAAGTTTGTTAGTGTCGGTGATGTTGCATAACATTGCATTGTATTGAGATGGTGGCTCACTGGTTCTGAAGTAGAGCATATGGTCTTTTAGACTTACAATAAACTCCTGAATGACAGAATATAGATATGCCTACAACCTAATAACTTAGTGAATAATTTCCTGCAAAGATATAAAATTAATCTCTGTAATATATACATTTTAGGCCTATGTGGCTGGGGAAATTCTCGCATTATTTTTATTTAACTGTAGAAACTGAGAGATGATCTTAGAGATGACTATTTTGAAAGTAGTTGGTTAGGAATAAAGTTTTAAGTCAGCTGCACCTTTATTTATATGCTCGGTTTACCGTCCCCCTAGCTCATCGGATTTGTTTTTCACTGAGTTATCAGATATGATTTCAAAGGCATCATCTGAAAATAAAGAAATATAGTTTTACTTGGTGATTTAAATTGTAATTTTGATCCCAAATTTTGATGCAAATGCAAGGCACTAAGGCTTTATCACAGATTTATATCAATTAGATAATCTCATTGAAGTTCCAACCAGATTGACAGAAAGTTCAATACAATAATTGACCTTATTTTAACAACCATGAAGGAGAGACATAAAGAAACGAATAGGTTTACTTAAGAAAGCTAGAAGCTCATAAGACACCTACCACTTATCCATGCTTTACAATATCTTTATATTGCCACACATAAGTTTTTGTAGTTCTGTGTGGGCCGATAAATACAAAAGGGATACTGATAAGATATTTTCAATTCAAAGACGATGCGCAAGAATTGTTAGCGGTGCTGAATCATAAGGTCATTTGAAAACAATTACAATGGGTATCAATACCGAGTAGTTCTTTATTAACAACTGCATTATGATGTATAAGAAAATCCTTTGCCGATGCAAAATTTATCAACGACTAAACTTATTTATTTTTTATCAGCGATAAGAAAACCATTTATCACTAACCCGATTGGCGTTCCATTAAATCATCAGTGATATTTCACCAGCATACCTAAAACTGTAAAACGTAAATTTAAAAAAATTGAATCGTCCATTCACATTACACACGTCAAGCTAACCACAACCACATCAAGATGACGTTGCGTCGCACTGAATATTACAAGGTTCATTTACCTTAATACCTTAAAGGCCATCTATCGTGATTAAAATGTGGCGGCGTACATTTTATTCCCAAACGGTACTGATTGGCATGTAAGTATGTAATCCAGGGCCCCAAGATAAATCAATTTAATTGGTTGACCCTGATAAGATATGCATGAATAAATAAATGAATAAATAAATATATAATGATATAACTTATTTATCATTTTTCCTTTAAAAATGTTGAACTCCAAATTTGCCAATGTCAATAGTCCACCCCCCGAACAAACGTTTTTAATTTTGTAGGATCAAAATCAGATCCTGTTAAAGGTGAGGGTCTTTTTCTTATTTGATGGAGGCCACCATTAACCAACATTACCCATAATGCACCATGCTTTATATGCACGTTTACGGTACAGACGAAATTCAAATCGTTACAGATAATTTTACTTAGATTGCACATTGAAAATTCTGAGATACACATTCGTTAATCTGTTGAGCGCAATGTCTCTTTGGGTTTGGAGATTTCAACATACTGCATACTAACCTTTCTCAACAAAGTTCATTTGAAAAAGAGCCCCCCCTTTTCTCTAAAGCCCGGTATACAGGTTTAAACTGGACAATAACTAGCTTCATAGTTGGTTTCTAATCTGCTAATACAATGTGCACAAGTTTAATTTAAGTTTGAAAAAAAATGGTAGTTTGGGTACAGAGGATATAATTTTCATGAAAATCAGCACAGACTATCTGACTATACAGAAAATATATTCGTAATATGAGTTAACTGACATAGTGTGTTTTAGAGTCATTTTAGCTCAAAATATGTCAAATTTCCTTGTTTCGAGACAATATTATCAAGTTTATCTTTCAAATCTATAAACTGATTGCTTCCTTCCTTTGTCCTTCTCAAACTTACCTGGAATCATATCCATACATGTTAACGATATGTCATGAGCCGTTTGGGGAACAATTATTAAATCTGATGATTGTATGTTGTATAGGGTTGTCTGGGGTGTATAGTGCATGGGGGAGTGAGGATTCTGATTGGTTACGGATCGTTTTATATAATATATACCGTCAGACCATACCAAAGCAACTGCCAGTTTTGACACCGGAACCATCTGACCATGCAGAGTATCAAAAAGGCCGTCCACCATCTTAAAGCTCTACTTAAAAAATATCTAAATGCAATATATCGGGTATATTACGATGTTTTATCAATAGGCGTAGGAAGGAATTTTTTTTTTTTTTTGGGGGGGGTAGCTGAAAGTTTTAACTTTGATTTGTCCCCCTCCCCCTTTTATACAAAAATTTTGATATATAAACCATTTGTTTCCAAATATTTGTTAAGGAATTCTTTGGAAAATAATAACATTTTGTTGTTAGAATGCTTCACTAGCTGCAGGTATCAAATTGAGATAGATTTACAATACATATGGAGAATGGTCTACGGTAAGAAATATTAGGCTGTAATTATAATGACTCTAACATTCAGAAAATTCCAACGGAATTTCATAAAAAGATGTCGATTTTACAGACAATGGAATCTTAGAACAATAAAGTATAGCATATATATATATATATGTTTCATTAATTTCAATGATCTTGTGAACAGTATAGTACAGTGAATACCGTTTATGATACATTTGTTAAAAACATTATTGAAGGTTAAAAAAATATGACAAAAAAGTTTGTTTGGGGTGGGGAGGGGGCTGAAGTACACATTCCTACGCCTATGAGTAAATCAAAACAAACGAATGAATATCATATGTAATGGATATTTTGTCTGAAAGAAATTAGCAATTAAAGCCTGACATGAGTACGGAGAAATGAAGTAAGCAGTTCTAATCTCAAATAAAATTACGTATTATAGATCTTCTCTTAAAAGGAGGGAAATGAGATGAACGGAATACAAATGCATCCAAGAATATTATTACGCATGTCAAGATCCGACCTTTAGTCACAACTCCATTCCCATTTTCGCGGCCTCCGGCATTTAATCCATAATATGACGGATACCGTGACACACTGACCGGCCTTCGACGAGTGAACACACAATTACAATGACAGGGTCGTCACCTGCGTAATCGGTTATGATAGAAACAATGCTATCACGAAACGCTTAATACGACCCGGACGAGAACACAGGTACGACATACGGACAGACATAACATCGACAACCAAGTCAATGTCCACGGCCTTTGATAACCAGTTGTGGTGCACTGGCGTGTCTACCCAACCCAGGCTTGAACCCAGGACCTCGTGGTCTGTAGACATGTATGATAACCGCTACACCACAGTAGGTAGATAACATGACTTTGTAAATTGTTGTCTTTTTTGTATGATATGGCTGAGCATAATGGGACTTTAAATGATTACCCAACGCTACATAATGCACACGCTGCCTTAGGAAAGGAATGACCTTGGATGATGCTTTACTTGCAAGTGCAAGTGGCAGGCAAATCACGTCCCGTTGACTAAAGGGCGGATCTTGAAATAACAGGTAAGGTCGGTGGATATGGCAGGGACCATAGGGGTGTACTCAACAGAGTGCTTTGTTGACGTTTTTCATTGTATTCATTTTCTTTGATATCACTCAGACAATCATAGTGAACTTTTTTAGATATGCAAGTAATTGTCTGACATTCAATTTTTACCGACAGTCATATTGACCAGATCTGTAAAATGGGCACTTTCAACTAGAAAGATATGTATGCAAAATCTGCTGAACTTTGCACACAGCTGAACTTCCGCTTTACAGAAGGATTTGAGTATACTTCTAAAGTATGGATAAAGAAATATTGGTAAACAAAAGCAAAAAAAAGATGCAGAACAACATGTTTGCCTGATGACCAATCAGCCAATATGCATGTGATGTTTTCCACGTGAGGTAGTTTCGATTCGGATCCCTTGTCCTCAGGTCATGTTTTCAAAGTAGTTCAATTCCGAGGCAAACACGATTTGAATGTTTCCTTTTCTTCTTCAAAATGGAATAAATCAGTTATGACCATATTACATCATTTTAATTTATTCCATGTTAAGTCGAAGAAGTTGCACTGAGGGAAAGTACACATCTACACGTCTGTGGACATGTATTTCTATATTAGCTAAAAGAGTTAAATATAAGCAGATCATTTTTTAAAGTAATATTTTCAAAATAACACCTTCAGTTCTTAATCGAAATCTGATCATAAATTATGTGATATAAATAACTGGGCGGAAAATTCAAAGTCTATATGCGATTGTTTTAATTTCTTCCCAAAATTTCAATCCCTGAAAATAACGGGAAAGTCTATTCTTGCTATATAATTATGAAAAAGACTACACTTATGATGGTCCAGAATTTGCTGCACCACTTGCATATCGACTTGCTTGAGATTTCACAACGATATATAAAATGGTAAATTTATAACCAATTTTGATAAAATGTTTTGCTACTAACTTTCATGGTTTTCAATATTTTAAAGTAATTTAACTAATGTTCTCCATATACCATAAGCAACACCCTCTAAACTTTAAATTTAAAGTTTTAAATCAGTGCATTCTCTTGTTTTATTGATGATAACAACAAGAAACAAGGGCATAAAAGGTCATTGACATCATTTGACTGTGTAGGCTATTTTCTAATAAGATTTCGTTCAGTCCAAAATATCACGAAATCATTCAAAATTGCATAATTCAATTTTCGTATTATACACACTATACACACTGACATGCATATATCTAGAAAAGAACTGTTATTTAAGGCACGTGACGTAAAAAAAAAAATCATTTTTACGCAGTTAAGGATCATGTGGAATGTACCAAAATTATGATGCATGTCTGTTGACGTTTTGTCTAAAAACTTATATTTCGATGTGGAGGATACTGCAGCTTTAACGTTTTCGTTACGGTAAGTTGCTTTGACTTGATTTTAAATCTTTTTTTCCAAAAATGTTGCTATAATGTCTATCGTCCTTTCCTGCTTTCCTAAGTGATAAGGTTCGTTTACTAAACTGCTGAACTTGTTGATTCCGCGCCGCGCTAATACTTTGCGGATGAATATCATACACAGTCAGGGGCGGACTGGCCCGCCGATCGATCGATCTTCGATCGGTGGGGTGCTAGCCGCCGAAGGGGGTCGAAGCCGTCCTTAGGCCGTTAAAACGGGCGTAGCAGCCTCCCGAAGGGAAGTTGAGATCAGTCACAGGCTGTTTAACGGGCCCAGCGGCCTCCCAAAGGGAAATTGAGGCCGGTGTAGAGCGTGACGTTATTTCATTATCATAATTAGTTACGAGGAGCTTTGAACAGTAAGACTATGTGCAGATATTTTTTATCTTTCCATCTTGGTTTATATGAATAGTTTTTCATAAGATAAGAAATAGAAAGATCAAGTGATATTTGCACATAATCTTAATATCAAAACTTGATAGTATTCTAATTATGATAATGAGATGACGTCATCCTCTTACGCGTCATGTCATGTTTTTTTTTTTCTTTTTCACGGCGGCTGTCGCAAGTTTTTATTCTTTTCTCCGGTGACATAATTTCGAGTACAACATGAATTTTCGAGCAAGCTTTTTCATCAAATTTCCATCATATCGAATTGAGTAATTTCAAATGTTTCAGTTATTGGATTTCCGAGGGATTCAAAGAAGATAAGGCTCGAATTTGTGAAAAATCGTGAAATACCTACGTAACTATAGTACCCCTATGAACGAAGTAAATAGTAGCGTTAGTTGAAGTTTATGAAGTTGAAGTTGCCATTTCCCGCCGCCGCCGCGCCACCCGTTCAACTTTCAACTTTCCGCCGCCGCTGGGACGGGCCGGCCCCCGACGGCTGTCGCAGGCCAGTTTGCATAGTTTGCTTTCAAAGAGAAGATCTTCCGCGCACATTTAGAAAAGTTGGAGCACAATTGTATGCAATTGGCGCACAAATTGACAGGTTTATATTGAACAGTATTGTATTTTAGGCGCACATTTTCTAATTTAGGCGCACAATTTTGTCTTGGAAATCCATCTTCTGCGCACATCATGCAAACTATGCAGAAAACGAACAAAATTTGCTCCGAAAAAGGTGGAAAATTCAGCATACAAATCAAAAATTGGGTGTTAAAGGAATGTTTCTCGATACTGTAGGGGGTCACAAGTGCGGGTAGGCCGGGATTTTTCATAGAAAAATAGGGAAATAGAGGTATCGCATAAGGAGCCTAACGTTAATGACCTCTATAATTGGTATTTCGAGTGTGGCCTATACTTGTAAACGATGCATCTCTGATATACTTGTACATCTAGCTGACATACTTGTACGCGGTGCAGCTAGCTGACATACCTGTACGCAGTGTAGCTGGCTGACATACTTGTACGCGGCGCAGCTAGCTGTCAAACTTCAAAGTTTTGTAACAGTACATTTGATTGGACCTTAATCATCTGTTGCGGAAATGGCAGTGTCGTCAAATCCACGTATTAAACGTTGTTTGCTGATTGGCTGATTTGATGGTACAGTAAATTCGAATTAATGGTAGTATTAATTCGATTTTTGGTAGTATAAATTTGATATATTGATAGAATTAATTCGATTTAATGGTAGCATAAATTCGATTTAATGGTACCATAAATTCATTTTATGGTACCATATATTCATTTTATGGTACCATAGATTCGAATTAATGGTAGTATAATTTGATTTAATGGTACCATATGGTACCATTAATTCGATTTGATGGTACCATAAAATCGATTTAATGGTACCATAAAATCGAACTAATGGTACCATCAATTCGATTTGATGGTATCATAAATTCGATTTATTGGTACCATGAATTCATTTTATGGTACCATAAATTCGAATTAATGGTAGTATTAATTCGATTTAATGGTACCATAAATTCGATTATATGGTACCATTAATTCGATCTTACGGCACCATTAATTCAATTTGATGGTACCATAATACCTAATTTATGGTACCTTTAATTCGATTTTATGATACTATTAATTAGATGTTATGGTGCCATTAATTCGAGCACGCTGATTTAGTGGTAGCATGAGTTTAATTTAATGGTACCATAAATTCGATTTTATTGTACCATAAATTCGAGTTAATGCTACCATAAATTCCGGCATCTCTGTTCAGTATGGCATGCAGCTAGTACGTGTACATGCAGGTGACAGGTCACTGCACTGCAAGCGTGTGTGTACTGTCACGTACGTCGTGTCTTATACTTAACTTAATTGTCTATTTTTTTTTTTGTTAAAAAAATAAATATAAAAAACTTCCCACAATCGTGAAAACTAATGGGACAAAAATGAGGCTTTTGAATGAGGAGGGAGGTTGAGGTTCGTGGTAAATACACTTTCAGCCCCTCCCCTTCCTCCCTCCCTCCAAGCCCAAGAAAAAAATATTCCTACGCTGTTGGGTATGGTAAAGGTCAAATTCTCTTCATTTGGTCATTAAGCTGTTAAGATCGTGTTGAATTTTCAAAGAGAAATGGCAGAGGCTTAAAAACAATGGATTTTCATTTAACAAAATAGAGATGTTATCTTGTTCATACATCACAAGAGTAACACAAATTTACATATCAGCACAAAAATCTTCAAAAAGCTGTAAAATGGCCAATTCTTAAATGATTTTGAAGATTTTGTTGGTTGTCTTCATATTTTTTTAGTGGATTTGAAATTTATATAGCTAATGTTGCCTTTGAAAGGTGCAGTGGCTTCGTGGTTAAGGGGCCAAGCTTTTATTCGAAAGCTACTGTGTTCGATTCCCGTCGTGAGTGCTGCATTGTGTCCTCGAGCAAGACACTTTTCTCTGCTTGCTTCAGTCCACTAAGCTGTAAAATGGGTACCAGAACTGCTGGTGAGTTAATCTGCGATGGACTGGCGTCCCATCCAGGGGGATCGTGTACGCTCATCAGCTTGCGCCACGGAAGACGGGGATAAGCACCGGCTCTATAGCATAATGGCTTGATGGATTTAGCTAATGTTGCCTCTACCTGTCCATGTATCTTTAGGAATTAAAAAATAACATTTAATTCAGAATTTTAGATTCAGAATATTCAGAAAAGTTGACATACCTAAATTGAATTTATTGGTCGTACAATGGAATTGTGTGTGGTGTGTCCTCTTCCTGCGTCTAACTGTCAAAAAGAATTCATGAAGCTGTTGAAAATGTTTTTAAAAAGAAGGAAATTTCAACTGACTAGTTCAAGGGAAAGCTTAGTGGCCAATTATGATGATAAAGGTATAAAGAAATAGCGCTTTGAGGCCTTTTGCAGAAAGTGCTATATATATAAATCGATGTCCTATTAAGAAATAGAAAATGAGAAAAGAAATAGTGCACTTTGTGAGATCCTCTACAAGTGAAATATCTTTCAAGAAATCTTCCCTTGAACTTTCACTTCAATGTATATGGTAGAGGACTATTAAAAAAACATATCAGTCAGTTGGTAAAAACCATGTTGATATCTTATTCCATCCATTTAAAACTTATTTCATTTCAAAGATTTGGAGAATGTGTTGAAAAGTGAACTTGCAGTGTAAAGTGAAGTGTTATAACTGCAGATCCAAGGTAATTTGTTATGCATTTCTAGAAAATAAAAATGTATTTTCAATTTGTATTTCATTTGAAATGTAAGGTACATAAGCAGATGGTCAAATTCTGGTCTACCAAGGTGCATGTTATATCCCATCTCACTAATTAAACAAAGATGTTTCCAATAATTTAGAAACGGACAATTAATCTTCAAAGAAATACAAAAACACTGTTTTGGATCTGTACTTATGACATCACACTGCCGGTCACTTTTTACCACACTGGTGAAATTCCACAAAGGAATAAGATATTAACTTGGTTTTTACTAGAATTTGTTACTTTAATGGTTCTATTTCTTATGATAAAACGAAAAATCACATGAATTAATAAGGAAATGATATCAAAGTGAAATACTTTATGAATACCTCTACAAAATATCTTCTTATGATTGGAAATCATCGCCATCTGTCTTCTATTGCCATTAATTATACCATTCTTACCCGCTATTTTCATCTATCTAGCATTAAAGTTTAAATCCATACTGGGCCTTGAACTTAGGCCCATCAAGCTGAGGCTTATCCAGGGTTTCCTAGGCATAAGCAGATGAGAGCGCACGACTCCCCTTGAAAAGGACGCCAGTCCATCGCTGTTTAACTCCCAATCAGTGCTGATACTTATTTTACCGCTGAGTGGAGAGTGGATTGTAGTTTGGGCAGACCTAATATATCCACCAGCACACCAATGTACTCTACCCAATGCAAATAAACACCTTACCCACTCATCCTACACACCCCAACTATCTGCCTTCCCCAATCCGTATTGTATCATCTCCTTCGTGGTGTAGTGGTTAGTGCTTTGTCTTCGCACCTGCATGTCCTCTCACCTCGGTTGGTATCCCGGTGAGTCTGCAACCAGAGTGAGTTCACAACTGGTTATCAATGGCTGTGGCCGTCTTGATATAATTTACTGGATGCTTTCGGGACATTAAACCTTGCTATGCTATGCTATGCTATGCTATGCTATGCTATGCTATCTTCCTTTCACCTACAGTAGGCCTGCTGCCCTACAGTACCATCTCCAATAGGCCTTCCGTCTCCAATGTATATTCACCTGGGTAATCAATTTACGTAGTTAGCTTCAATTCTGTTCACTATTTCGAAGTCAACATTGAATTTTTTTTATTTTTTTATTTTTTTTTACTGAAGCCTGGGCATCTTTTGTTTTGTTTTTTCTTCTGTATTTATTTGTTTTGTTGGTGGTTAGTTTGGGCTTTTTATGGGGTGACTAAAACCCTTCTTAGCCCATCTTGTTATTTTATGTTATGTTAAGAAGGAAGTTGTTAACATTATGCCAGAAAGATCAACTGAAAATACCAGAACAGAATTATATTGTTTAGGCCTATATTGCAAATCAGCAGTGGCGCAGCTAGATACTGGCATGCTGGGCGGGGAAGGAGGAAGGAGCGGGGGAGGGGGAGGGGGAGGGAGGTGGGAGAGCTGACAGGGTTACATTTTGTAGGGGAGAGATTAATTATGCAAATAAACTACACTATATTCTGTCATTTCATTTTGGGTGAAGCAGGGGAAGGGCTACTGAAAAGGGGACTCAAGCTTCCTGCCACCTGTGGCTACGACCTGCAAATCAGAGAGTTGTGAGTGAAGAAATTGTTGAAATCAGATTCATAATTTACAATAAAGCAAACGTTCTTGAAGTATTCCCATATTTTCAAAAACTTTTCTCTATTTGGGGGTTTCAAACTGGAATACATAAGTTACTGTACGCTATACATTGAGGAAATCATGAATGAAATTTACTGTAATAATTTCATGAATTTTCAAATACTTGTGTACTGTACTGTTGTCAACAATTTTTACAGTATGTGAGTAGAAAAATATGGAAACTAAATGTTAAACAGGTGAAGCCTAAAAACATTACGCTATGCTAAAGTACAGGACACACCACCACCTTGCATAACTTGTGCAGAGGCGTGTCTAGTTTTTCGTTTTTGAGGGGCTTAATTCCCGGGATATCGAGGGCTAGTCTCAGATTAGGAGGGCATAGGCGTAGGAAGTTAGGAACCCCGGTAAGGGTTTTTATTTCCCGGCTACATGCATGCTTTATTTTAAAGACAATTTGTGAAATTGTTAACATAAAATTGAAGAAAAATGTGTAGAATTTTTAACAATTTTGTTCAATTGTGGCAACAGTTCCTGAAAATTTTTCAAAATTGACAGTGCTTTCCTAAAAAGTGAAGAATTTTCCTGGACTGCTGGAAATTGAAGAAATTTTTTCCAGAAATTGAAGATTTTACAAAAATCGACTAACATTTCCTTAAAATTCATAAAAAATTTCGCTGAGTTTGAGAAAATATTCTGAAAATGAAGAAATTTTCTGAAAATGAAGAAAATTTCCTGAAAATGAAGAAAGTTTCTGAATATTCAAAGATAATTCCCGAAAATCTCCCCATTAGCACGAGTGATATGGTAAAGCCTTAATTTCAAAAATGTATTGCTTTGAAAATTATTGTGGGGTGGGGACCATACCTGCATGCCCCTGATATCATAAGAACTTACTCCACCTCCATATCTAAAGATGTTTGGTTCCATGTTGTAGATTCTGGTCCACGCTTGAAAGTTTTGGTCCAAAACTAAAGATTTTTCTAAAAGCCTGCATATTTCTTTTTATACCAAAGTGAACATTTTAGGGTCAAATAGAAGATTTTGGGGCCAAAATGAAAGATGTTTGGTCAAAAATGGAGGATTTGTGGTGCAAACTGTAAACGATTTGGTCCAAAATTAATGATAACTTGAAGTCAGTAGATCTACAAATACAAAAAAAACATCTTTTGTTTTCTACGCATGGTTTATTTGATATTTCAATTAATTATTATATTTAGGGCTTTGGTAAAATTTGGGATAGCTCCCCCCTCCCTCCCTCCCACATAACCCCCACCTTCTTCAGTTGACACGATGGCCACTGAAGTTGTGGACCTAATTAGAGTATACTGGCAAGAGTTTCACAGTAACCAAATACCGATCTACCTATCGCAGGTCCGGTAGTATACTTTTTTGACTGGAGGGGAGGGGGGAGGGGGTCTAAAATATAATATAAACCGACGACCTCCTATTTGTATAATAACTGCCTTTCTGCCTGTAAAAAAAGTTAATAATCAAAATTACCGACCACATGGTCACACCAGATTTACTGAAAAGTCTCAAAATTTGGGGCGTGTATCACCAGAAAGAGTGAGGTCACACACTTTTTATACGAGGTTAAATGGAATTTTTGATAGGTTAGGTGTTATTAAGTTAAAGTTCAAGTTAGGCCTATGTCGTTATTTGACACATCACTCAGTACGGGTTGACATTGGGATTGCTGTACGAGGACGGCCAGCCATCACTAACGACATCCATACTAACACGGCTGACATCAGTCCGACTAAGTTAGGCCTAGTAGGCCTACTTAAATAACTTAGGTGTACGGCAACGACAAAGATTTGAAACAAATTTGTAAAGCTACAAAATATCTCATTCACATTTCACAAAGCATTCTGATAAATTTGCCAATTTTTACGCTCAACTAATAATATAAGTCCCATTTTTATTATTTTAATCTTGGCCGCCTAACCTACCACCGTCACTACACGTTGTGCCGTAACGTTAGGTTAGGTTAATAATTTTTCATGTCTTCTTAAATTCGCCCTCAATTGCACCTTTCCATGTCAGGACCATATACGTTTTTGCCGATGACTTAATATTAGCAAAAAGTTATATAACATATTTGGAACAGAAAAAAAATCGAAGCCACAGTTTTTGAAATAAAAAGACTTTTATAATCCTTACCATTGGAGCCAATGGGGCGATGACCACGAGTAAACACACAATTACAATGACGGGGTCGTCGCCTGCGTATTTGTTATGATAGTAACAATGCTATCACAAAACGCTTAATACGACCCGGACGAGAACACAGGTACGACGTACGGACAGACATAACATCGACAACCAAGTCAATATCCACGGCCTTTGATAAGCAGTTGTGGTGCACTGGCGTGTCTACCCAACCCAAGCTTGAGCCCAGGTCCTCGTGGTCTGTAGACAGGTATGATAACCGCTACACCACAGTAGGTAGCCAATGGGGGAAATTGCGCTGGCATATGTACTGACTGACTGTAGCTAGTACATATAACATATGCTCGCATAAGTGTACCAAAAATCAAAACAGCGGAAATAGCTTTCATTGGGTGCATTTGCTTCGGAATAATTGTCTGTGGACACTTCCTCTTAAGAAAAGTGTCTGGGGAGGCAAAATCTCCGGTTACACCGGCCGTATAGGTTATAAAATCATATAATGTGCATGGGCCGGATTCACTTCAAAACTGGAGGCCGGTCCTGCACCTGGATCGGTGGAATGATTTACGCCAGTCTGACCCTTGCCTACAATTTTGTTTTTAATTTGCAATGAAACTTTCAAATATAGGTAAGCTGTAGAGTGCGCAAATAGCACCCGAATTTCAATATTAAAACCTGACGCCAAAATAACTTCTATTGACAAACCACTATATCTGTACTCACATCGCTTTGTTTGGAATACTGGCATACCGTCCCATGCTATAACAACATATAATAGATTTCAGATATTGCTGGTTATTTATCGATATTATGAACCCACAGTAAAAATTAAAAAAATATTTTGAGATGAAAATTATTTAGTATACTAAAGCCCCATTTTCTTTTTCCAAAATTTAGGAGACCCGATGCCATAATAACTTGCGGTATTGGCAAACCAATGTCTGTACTTTTGCATCGTTTTGTCTTCGTTACTGATATACCGTCCCTTGTTATAGCGACACTAATGGATTTAAAGTATGAGTGGTTATTTGTCGATATTTTGGACCCATAGTAAAAATTATTTTGAAAAATTTAATGAAAATTGTTCAGTATATGAAAAAGGCCCAATTTTTCGTAACTTTATGAGATCCAATGCCATAATAACTTGCAGTATTAACGAGCTTACATTTATATTCTTCCATCGTTTTGTATGGATTACTGGCATACCGTCCCATGAAATAATGGCTGTATAACGACACTAATCTGCTAATGGATTTAAAATATGGCTGGTTATTTGGCGATATTATACTTATGAAGCCATAGTATCAACAAAAAGTAAAAAATTTGTATGAAAATTCTTCATTATATGAAAAAGGTCCTTATTTGTCTAAAATGATGAGACCCGATGCCATAATAAATTGACAAACCCACATCTATACGCTTACATCGTTTTGTCTGGGTTTTTTTGCATGCCGTCACATGTTATATATGTTAAAACAACACTAATGGATTTGAAAAAGGGTTGGTATATTTATCGATATATCTTATAGATATAATTGCCCTTGCACCATGTTCGGGTCCTGTATATCTATGTACCTATGCATATCCCCAACTCTCCCCCCCTCCCTCCCCCTCCCCCTACCACCATCCTAACGTAACTTTGTAGATCTACCCTTCATGCTGGGCTTAAATTTGGTATGAGACTGGTGTTGTAGTGCTTCAGAGCTGATCTACGCGATCGCTAAGACAGTAAGAGAGTATATGCCAATAACGTTTATTTGAGAATTCGTTCATCCGGGCATTTTATCAAAGTTCTTTTTTAAGGCACACGAACTAACGAATAAGGGTTTCTGATTTTGTTATAATTTACGCTGTTATTTCCTCTTAATCAGAAAAATCAAATATTTTGAAAACGTTGGCATATGTTGATCTTGATATTCTTTATAATATTAGGTCAAACTTTAATCAATATTCGCCAGGGATATAAAGATATTCTTGTAACGTTAGTGTCAATGGTGAGTAGGGTTTGTTTTCACCGACAACTCAATTGTGCAAACATTGCGACGTCAGACCGAACACTCGAATTATAAGGGCTATCTTTTTTTTTTGGGAGGGGGCATGCATGTTTTCAATTGTCTATTCTTTATGAATTTGTACTATGATTCCTCTTTGAGAAGCGGCCCAAGTCCCTCCCCCTTCCGAAAAAAGCAGCATCTGTGTTGATAACAGTGGCGTAAGAATAATAGCAGAATGAATGGAAAATTCTTAATTTGCATAAACACTTTAACAATTTAATGAATATAAATCAAAAACTTCTTAATCTGTTAATTGTGGTAAAAATTCGTAGAATTTCCGAAACATTTCCTCAGTTTTTTTTTTTTTAAATTGCACTCAGCCTTTGAAATGTTTCACTCATTTTTTTGAATATTTCACTCAAACTCTTTGAATATTTCACTCAACTTTCCGAACATTTTGCTCAATTATCTGAAAAAGGCACCACAGGAAAGTCTGGTAAAAACATTGAGTCGCAAAGGGGTGTCGGGTTGGGTTGCATTGGGGGAAGGGGTTATACATGCCCTTTAAATTTCTTTGAGTTCCAAGGTCTGCCAAATGAAATATTTGTTTACCTAAAATAGTAGTATATATCATGTATATGACTAACTTGTGCAAGTAACTTGTAAGCATGTAAGTGAGCCCAAGACAACACGGAACTAATTATTGCCCCATTGAAACCTATGATAAAACCTTTAAGTTCGGAGTCTTTTTGTACCAGAACAGAAAGAGGAATTACAGAATTATCGGGGACTTTCGCGATGTGTTCTGAAAAGTATGATCTATTTTTTTCCGAATGGTAGTACTTTTAATTGGGGTTCACCTGAGGTTTTGACTCTTTTTAAGGCTAGAGTGAATAAGTGTTGTGCACCCTCACAAATGACACAAACTTTGGGTCCATCTGTCCATGGAAAAAATAGTTCCCCATGAAACTTTATCTGAAGCAGATCTCGTCAAGATTGGACATGCATAGTCAAGACCTGTCCTTTCTCTACCATACCTAAAAACTTCAACCTCTAAGCTCCCTGTCTCATGAAATGGGAGATCCCAAAAAAATTCTATATTAGACCTTTCTCATACAAGGGTTCTCATTTTGGGCTAGCGTAGTCAGGCCTTAATATGTATATTACCGTATTATAATCAGTGGGGTGGGGTCGGTTTTGTACCTGTTATGTAATTTTGTAATTTATTCTGTCTGCTTTAGGCCTCCGGCCCATAACATGATAACAACATATCCACATTACATCAATTAAGGGGAGAATTACAAAACAAAGAAATATATAACAATAAGATAAGCGCTTTTAAATTTCAGAGCCTGTAAAAGAAAATTTGCTATATCAGATGCGTACTTTTTCTGCTTTAGGTGCTTTACAAAATTATGAAATGTAGGATGTAGTGCAAGATTAGGCAAGAACTTGCTTCTTAATGGAATATTCCCATGTTTTCGTAACCTTTTATAAGAAAGAGTAAATGTTTAGGAACAATTTAGTACAAAAATCATTTTGATATGATATTCTTACCAGAAGATATTCAAATTGTAATGTTCACAAAAAATAAAAGAATAGGAAAAGGCTCAGTATGACATCACAGCTGCACAGCAACACATTCTCCTACAAAGTTGATGTATTTCATTCAAATTAATCATCCTTTTTTTATTAGTAAAATCTGCTAGAAAAATATATTGATAACACTTAGGTATTTATATACATTACCAAATATACCTTACTTCAATAACTTTTGGAAAATTGTTTCTAATCATACATAAACAACCAATTAACGTTCAAAGAAATACATAAACATTTGCAATGGAATTGTATATGAGCTGATGAGTATGACATCATCAAACACGATTTCATCATACTGTACAAAAACTTTAAAATGCAATTGGGAAATCTTTAAAAATCAATATCTCCTGAACGGAATATGATATCAACCTGATTTTTGTACCAAATTGGTTCTAGATAGAAGTATGCTCCTACAAATAAAATTTAATAAAAAACCCATGGGAATAGTTCTTTAAACTATCATAACTAGTGCAAACCGCTAGGAACTGAAATTCATCTTCGACATTTATGCTATCACATACTGACATAGAGGACATATATACGACAATCTCTGGGAGTTTTTCTTTTCTACTTTCTTTAATTTTCAAGTTGTGCCCAGAGCATCTAAAATTAGCAAAAAAAGATCTTTTCTTATAATTCTTTATGTTCAAGACGTAAGGTACAACAACAAAAAAACTCTTTTGAAGGAACGATAGGAACAGGTAATTTACCTGTTATGTATGTCTATACAAAGCAAACTCCTGGCTCAAAAGTTTGTACAAAATGCTGAAGGGCCATTCTCCCGGAAGGGTGGGAAGGGGGGGAGGGGGGAACTTCCATATGTGAGGTATGTAAATATATATATATATATATATATATATATATATATATATATATATATATATATATATATATATATATATATATATATATATATATATATATATATATATATATATATATATATATATATATATATATATATATATATATATATATATATATATATATATATATATATATATATATATATATATATATATATATATATGTATATATATATATATATATATGTATATATATACATATATGTGCCGCCCGTGCAGGTGCCTTTTTTACACCATTTTCGTAATGCAGGTGTCCTTTTTTACTATCAAAAAAAAAAGAAGTCTTTATTCATCATTTTTGTAGTCTGGTAGTGCAGGTCCCAAAAAATAAGATTTTGCTGTGTTAAATTTGTACTGCATTTTTACAATATTTTCGTTGAATACTGAAGGTATCAAAATTGACTTCTTTCATACTGCGGGTACTAAAATTGTATAATTTCATACTGCAGTTACCAAAAAATCTGTCATACTGGGGGTATGTTTTTCGGTTGGTGGCACACCCCTACCACTTTTAGTATGAAGTGCCCCTGGGGGCCATTCTCTGGCTGTTCACACAGGTAACGTAACATAAAATTACCTCAGTGGACCCTGGGGTATCCCAGGGATACACTGGGCCATTTTCCGGTCCGTCACACACGTAACGTAACATAGAATGGCTCTGAAACGTGATCACTACATGTATTGTCAAGTCTGACGACTGTATGATATGATATGTAGTTGTTGTTGAGCTTAGGGAGTGTGCGTTTTATTTTCGCCACAATGGCATGTGACAATGCATGGCGGGAAATGGTACACTATGTGTGTAACTTTAAATTAGCGTAAAAGTTGGTAATTAGAATCGTATTATATTGATAAGAACACATTGACGCATGGTGTTCCTTAAATAGTGACGCTGGTGTTTTGATATTGAACATCTATAATCCCGATGTAGAACACACGTTTGCATAATTTGAACACTTTAGTAACAAGCAGCACACTGAAAAGACGCGTCAGGCATATATGCAGTGTTGGTCCCGTGAATATTCCTTAAACAACTTAAACTAAAAGGATGCTTACAGGCTGAACTATGTAAAATAACAGCTCACTTTCTGCGACGCATCTTGTGCTCCTGCAGCAGCTTTAACTTTGAAGTTGAGGAAATGTGTGTGTGTAGGAAGAGGAGGAAGGGAGGAGGAGGGGGTCGAGGAGGGGGTGCGTAACGTTTGTCTGAAGTTAAGGAAATGTGTGTGTGTGTGGAAAGGGGAGGGGTGGGGGGTATGGATATTCGACTCGTCTGGAAAAACCGATTTATTGCTTTCAAAAAGCGTTGTCGGGATAATCTTGGGTCATTGTATTGCCTAGCCAGGCTACAGTATAGTAACGTTAGTCTAACTAAGGCCTACATTGTGGGAAACCACTTGCAATTTGGTAGCATAACGTTAGGGCTATGTACATTACCATGGTATTGACTTGTGAATGTATGTCATGATAAAAAGGTCATGCTTGAGACGTAGCATTACAATTGTTAGCTAGGGTGGGTGGGCATGAGACCAATATAGGCCTAGGTCTAATTAGTTTTATAGTTGGTTATCAAAAAAACACCCATCAAACAAAGTCTAAACAGACTGACCAACTGGCAGATAGGTGTGCATAAAACAAAGTAAAAGTAAGTTAAGTGCCAACTAGTTTAGATAGGTAGAGATACAGTAGATCAAATTGCTCACTTATTACTTTTATTTCTATTTTAATAATTAAGTTTTCAGTTTCATTCACATTTTCTGTTCAACATCATTTACCAACAACTGCAAGCCCTAAATTCATAATGTTAAATTTAAAAAAAAATATTATAAAATCTTTGGAATAGGCTTATATGTTGTATTGCAGCCTGCATATTTTATTCTATGTGTATTACTTATTAAAGTTGCTTTCAATTTGTTTGCAAACGTTTCTCAAGCTCTCAAGTTGGGAAGTTAAAAAAGCTCCACTTGAAAATTTTGCTTCATGCAATTTCTATTCTCATTGATAGGCAATCTTTAGTTCTGCTCTCATTTGTTTTTGCTTTGGTATCCAATGAACAAATTATTACAGTGCAATAGTATTCCAATTTGTATGTGGTATGATTGTTTAAAATCATTGACTGTACTACAAAGCACGAATATTTTTTGCAATGTAAATTAATTTTGTACCAGATTTTAGTAAGCTGAATACCTGTATATCATTTTGTAGTACACAATATCCTGTCCAAATGTATTCTGACTCCAGGCACGTGTGTAATGATTTTTCTTGGTAGTGGAATGTACTATTATCAGATTATGAGGATATGACATGGTAATTTAAGTGTACCCTTTTTATACATAAAAGTTTGTCTGCCTAACCAAAAAAAAAAAAACCCAAGTGAAAATTCAGCATGAAAACCAGAAGACCAGGCTTTTATTTGCAGTAAACAGACATGAAAAATCACAATGTCTTTTACTAGGCTCGAGTCACTTGAATATAGCCCACACTTTACAACCATGGGGATCTATAGCTGTTAGACTGCATAGGAAGCTCAGATTTTGTTGACTTCTGTTTCTTTTTTAAAAACTCATATCGTGAAATAATAACATACTGTGGTATATCTATACCTACATCAAAATCACTTCACAAAGTTTGCTAATTTCAGCTAAAGCTGTAGTGATAAGTACAGTGGAGGACTTATGGCAGTACGTTCATCCACAGAAGATGTCTCATAAGGAAACTGTCAGGAATGTTTGTAAAGTTGATTACCAGTTGTTAAAGTTTAATTAAACAGGTGATCATTGCAGAAAATCAAAATTGTGATGTCAAAGCTTGTAAATTTGTTACCTCCACAATGAAGTCCCAATTCCTGTATTATAAATGTACATGCAAATTTATAAAAATATTTTTAGAAGTTAATGACAGAACAATGTGTTGATCTGTTTTTAAAAACCTGAATTTACACACTATATTATGTAAACCTGTACCACTTACTTAAGTTAATTGATGTGTATTTCCTGTTATATTTACAATTTATTCTTTCTTTACCCTACACACAGCTGAATTTTCTAAGTGTTTAATGTGTTCCCTTCAACACCACAAACTTAATAGGTTTGAGATGGGTATGGCAAACTACCAATTCATTGGGTTGAATCACATAATCTGATAATAAGAGTTAATAGCTTTTCCTGACAAAATGAGCCCAACTGTAACAATGATTGCATGTGTCATAGAGCTAAGTGTGTGAGTTATTTGCTTTCACCTTATGTTTGGCATAAATAATGTTCCCTTCACAAATATGGGTTATTGCATTTCCAGTATCCATTAATTCTTTGCCAAGTTTTGTTTCAATTCAAGCAGTAAATAACAAATCACCAGGCGAATTAAGTAGGTTTGGGCAGCTAATTTGATGCAAATTATAGCCTAAATTCTTCTTAATGTTAGTCAAGTTCTAACATGCATGTAGTCTTGCAAGAATGTAACTATTAGTCAGATCCCACAATACACTTTTTAATATTACTGGTGGCGTTCTTGAGGCCGCAGACCAGTAAACGATAGCAATCCTACAATGTCAGCATACAGAAACGGGTTAAAGTGAAAGAAATTATGGCCAAACGATGGTAAATGATTTGAATCCATAACTAACAAGAATGTAGCCTTTTTGTAGGCCTAACGGTTAGGTCTGAATTTGAATAGGTTAAGTTGGCAACTTGAATTCTTTCACCTTTTTCATACTACCCGATAATCCCGAGCCTAACTAGGCTTCAATAACTAGGCCTAGATCCACCTTAGTTAATATTACATTGTAAATCTCTAGGATCACAGATATCTGACTGCGTACGCCTAGCTTTTATAAAATAAAAACAGGCAGACTACAATCACTACGGAACCTGGGGTGTACAGGTGGCTAGGGCCGGCCCATCGCTAAAGTTATTCCTTAAATAGGCCTATGCTGTTGGCCGACCTTCATTAACTAGGGCCTAGGCATAATGCATAACAACTTCGATAAGGTCAGGCAGTAATTCCTTTAAAATGCTTTAACCTTTCAATCTGCCATGTTCAGACGTAAAACAATAAGTAATAAACACATTGGAATGATCGTACTGTACCGTACCGGTATCGCGAAAAGTATCTGCACTATGTGCATGGTTTGTCCAAAAAAAATTAGGACTTGATCCATGGATGACGTCAAAATCAAATTTGTTATATTAATGACTTCTAAAATTATTGGTTGATTGAACTAAAATTGCACAAAAAGTAACGATAAAATTAATCATTGTGTAAAAAAATTCTAAATCAACAATTCCTCTAGAATATTTAATTTACCCATTTCTTTGGTATGCTCTATTTTTGAAATGCCTGACTCTCTACTGCCCTAGCTTGGAACCAACATGGGTTGGTGACTTAAAAAAGTATCACGATTTTGTAACACTTTAAGTATAGGAGTTTCGACTCTCGGCCTTCGGCCTTTATGAAATATACGCCGAATGACGTCACCTTTCTGCCATAGCCCCTGCTAGTTACTCTAGCCGTAAAGCATGAGCAGAACAGTTGGTACCAACCACGTGAAAGTTGCGGATGAGTTGTGAGCACAGAGGCGATTATGGACAGATAAACTGACAAAATAGCTGCCTGTATATACAGCTGGGAGAGCATAGAATTAAAATAAAGATGAAAAGGGCAGGGAAAAGGCAAGACATACAGGAGA
>JAIGNY010004120.1:1817500-1875000 GCA_020152595.1 Chiridota heheva | reverse complement strand
GCTTGTAGGCCTACGGTGTGCGGTATGTTGGTATATAGACATGATACGTCCAATGTTACAAGAAGAGAGTCTGCGGTGACTGATTGGATGTCTAGTCATTGCCGTAAAAAATCGGCGGTGTCTTTGAGGTAGCTGGTTATGGTGAGTGATAGATGCTGTAAGTGGCTATCGACGAGGACTAAAATATATTATATATATACATATATATATATATATATATATATATATATATATATATATATATATATATATATATATATATATATATATATATATATATATATATATATATATATATATATATATATATATATATATATATATATATATATATATATATATATATATATATATATATATATATATATATATATATATATATATATATATATATATATATATATATATATATATATATATATATATATATATATATGCCTCCCCACCTCCCCCCTGCAAGGTGGAGCCGGCCTGTATTATAAATAATTTGAACCTTATTGACCGGACAAAATGAGATTCTCTTATTGACATATTCTGTATTATATTATATATTTTCGATATTCGGCAAGAGGAGGGGGAGCCACAGCTCCCCTTGGCTACGTCCCTACTCCCACCCCAGCCCCCACCTCCCCTCCCCTTCCTCCCGCAGTAGGCCGGACATTTGTCTTAGTCCAGCAGAGATGTAGACGGATGTACTACAGTGTATCTTGTGTATCAGAGTATATTCTCAGTCATGCCCGACTCAGCTATCAGAATCATGTAGTCCCGACCTCCGACTCGGCATGCATACCGACATGTAAAATGTCGGATGTACTGTTTAAATTAGAGATACAACACAATTATGCCCGAATCGCCTAGATATTTGTCAGAATCGTGTCCTCCCGACTCACGGCATCATGATGCTGACAACATCATACTTGAGCACTTACTCGGGCACATATTTCAATTATCGGATGTACTGTTTAAAGATACATGATTGAGATGCATATAAATATCAGAATCATCTCAACTCGGTATGATGCTGATTGGGCTGTAGTTATGCAACTGGGACGTATAAGTGAAAAATGTCCGCCCAGACACGTTTAAAATCCAGAGCCCCAATAGTCATTTTTGGGCATCATAACCTGATAACTAGAAATAACTGTGGCTTCGTCCACTTAACCCTACCAGAGCTGCGTCCATGAACCCAACTACTTTGGCCGAATTTTCTCAATTTTCAAGGTAAGTTTCTGCCCTGCCTGTTTAGAAATGGTAACCCCATAATGCTAATCTGAGCGGATTTAAATATGAGAATTTAATATTGTCTTCTTATCATCACTTAGAATTTCTGAACTTTGTCAGTTTGTGTTGAATTTCAGCCATTTTGGGGCTTTAAAGACGAGAAAATTGTCTTTCTTTCATTATTTACATTTTAGAACTATGTTTGTTTGCGTAGATTTCAAGCCATTTTGGGGCATAAAAACAAAATATCTTTACATTAAGCTGCCAAGGCTTCACACATGAACTCCTGCACAATTTTGCTCGATTTCTCTCAATTTTCAGGGTAAATTTCTTTTTCTGCTGTTCTGCCTGTTTAGAAATGGTAACCCCATAATGCATATCTAAGTATATTTTAACATGTCAATTTTAAATTGTCCTCTTATCATGACTTAAATTTTCCGAACTTTATCAGTTTATGTTGATTTTCAGCCATTTTGGGGCATCAAAGATAAGAAATCTTTAGAACCCATAAGTGGGACTTCTTCTTATGGATTCCTACTCTTGCTTTGCCCCAGGACCCCGCACGATTTCTTATTTACATTTTGGAACTTTGTGTTGATTTTATGTCATTTTATATATGTCATTTGATGTCATTTATGTCAAAAACAAGAAATCTTCAGACCAGACTTCGCCCATCAACCCCACAATTTTGCCCTATATCTCTTAGTTTTCAGGGGAAATTTCTCGACCGGGTATTTAAAGCACGGGACCTTCCATCCTTCTGACTGGAAAGTTAGTGCTTTACCAATTGAGATAACCAGTCGGTGCTCAATTCAGGATCAAGGATTAACTTGGATCATTCAGTTCCATAAGGATTTGTTAAGGATTTTTAATGGATTCGTGGCCGCCATGTTCTCAAAAATGCACCGCGCGTCCTATAAAAGTGTATTATTGAGTAGATGATTCTAAAAAATTGTACACGCATTGGAAATGAACAAATGTGAATATTTTCAAATATGATACAAAAATCTACCAAGAAAAAAACGTTCTTGCTTCAGGATCTAATCCATACTTAGTGATCCTTAGAATTATAGTTTTTCAAGGACTGTTGTATCGAGATTAGGACTAACACGGAATTACATTAAGCAATTAAGGATAAGTAGATTTTAAGAATTGTTGACCTCTCTTATCCTGTTATCAGTATTTAGATCAATTAAACTCGCCTTTTACATAGAGTAGGTACACGTTTAGTATCCTGGTATGTATGTGTTTGGATACACCCAGCTAAATTTTGAATTCGGACAATTTACTTGGTCAATTCAAATTAATGTCATAGGGCAAAGGTCGGAGATAAATGCAGTCAATAAATGCTCTTGAATAGTCATTATAGTTCAAGGAAAAGTGAGGCGGCTCTTCTGCTAAGAAATAATACAGGTCCAGCATTCCAGTGGCGCAACTAGTCGTCTGGTCGAGGGAAATTTGGCAATCGGGCCCTATAATAACTATGTCACGTGTGTCATTGCTCACAATGCCAGTGCCCTCAACCCCAAGCCCATGGGTGTACCCACCCGTCCCACTGTATTCTTGCGCCACTGTACAGGTGTACTCATTGACTCTCTAGATATTATCGTTCAAAAGTTACTGAAGTGTTCATTATAAATAATTACGGTTGATTTGAGCAATCCGGGATTTCAGTACGATCATGTGAAAGTTATGTGCTCCTTTCTGTCTTTAGAGGTATAGGCCTATAGGGACAGATAGCAACAACATGAGCTTCAATGGTCTAGAATATACCTAAAACCATGCAAACAGTACTGAAAGGTTCCATTCAAATCGATTGAACATTGACCATATTACAGCATTTTAAAATTTATATACCTAATTAACATAAATTGGGCAATATTTTGTGACACTATCTCAGAATGATAGAATGAAACCACTAGAAAATTGCTCATGTTAACGTTTTCGGGTTTTCTGTCCTTCCCGCAAATGTTTTTAATGGAAGAAGTTGGCTATCGTGAAAAGGAAATTGAATGTTATTATGACCTTGATAAACATTTAGCAGTATAACGCGATTTGAGAACCTTAAGTATTTTACATTTGGGAAATACAAAAATAAAAATTACATTGAAGAATTTAAGCTGAATTCGTTTTCATTCATCAGTACGTCGGTATACTCATGCTGGAAGATTTTACAAACTTTGATTTTTATTAAATCTTAAAATTATAAAATCTTTACCTGCCCATTTACCTTTATTTATACGAAATTTACCCATGCACCATGTTATCTGGAAGGAAATAAAGGTCTGAAGGTTGTCTGTCACTGCATGTGCATATATTTGTCGGCCTCCACCCAAATCTGAAAACAGACAAACTTTGTTTCATCTTTTGAAAGAATTTGCATCAATTCTTGAGAGTCATACTAATTTGGGGAGTTCAAGGGCACAGTATTCATATACCCTTCCTGTTCCTCTTTTTTTCATCTTTTGAAAGAATATGCATCAATTCTTGAGAGTCATACTAATTTTGGGAGTTCAAGGGCACAGTATTCATATACCCTTCCTGTTCCTCATGTTCAGATGATAATATAGCCACCATAATATCCGTCATAATAATCACAGGTCTCAGATGAAGCTGTTATACCAATTATCTCGATATTCGTTATTTTATGGTGAATTACTTGTCATTTCAACAAAATTAATGTGACAAACCTAAACTCGATAAAGTAGATTATTATTTCTTTGTTTTGTACACCGTTTATGGTCATTCCATGCACCCAAACAGCTGTGAAATTGCCCCTACTCTTCTTGGGTGCCTGCATTGCAACTAAACATACACATTTAAGAGCCCTATGGTGCAAAACTTCATAGTAACGAAATTCCTGGGAACGAAATAAATTACATATGGCATATTTGCCGACAAAAGAATCTCCCTATAATAATTGTAAATCACATGGCATAAACAGATATAAAGCAAACAAACCGTATTGATCTATTCTTATTCCTCACCCACCCGACTTCTTCAAGCATTCGCATTAAGCATGGTTTGAGATACAAAGGCAATTTGGGAGAATGGGATTTTCAATAATTTTCATATACGTGCAGAATAACTTTGACAGGTCCAAGAAAATGTACATAAAATCATTTACAGGCGCAGTGAAGTGTCAGAGAGACCCCGGCTACGACCGTGGTCGTCTTAATACAGTAACCCCCACCCCTACCCCCACCCTCAAAAAAAGACAAAAAAAGTATAGTTCTTTTTCTGTGCGTATTCCGCCTACTCGGATTTATGAATATATAATGAATTTGAACATGTCATTTGCCAACAATAACTCGTCCCACTAAAATAAATTATTATTGAAAAACCTTTAATTTTAAAATGCAATCTAATATGGCCAAATAATGTCAAACAGCATCATGATATATGTGCATTGGATTCTTCGGCCCCTGGCCCCTTACGTGAAGGGAAAATAGCCCCAACGAAGACCACCCTTTACTCCTGAAAAGTATAGGGTGGTCGTATACCCATATATGAAATGCTCTTCGCAGCCCCTGGCAGGGGACTCTCCGTGCTGTTAGCAAATGCGCACATTGTTACGCAAGTTGATTTGTATTTATATACCAGAAAGAACGTTCGTAAAGATATATATTGATTTAAAATAGAAGAAGTAATTAGAACAAATCTCCTTCCAAATTCAACTGAAAATTCCCACATGCGAAGAGGGGAAGCATCAAAACGATAAGTACTTTTACCCAATTTAAAGAGCAGATTGTATTCGTATTTTGTATGGCATCCTTGACCATTTAATTTATGCTTCCTTCGTCCATACTGCCATATATGTGCGTGGTCCTTGCTTTGAGGCAGAGCGCAGGAAAATGCAATTCAGGAAAAGAGCGTTGGCCGATGACGTCGACCAACCATAAGATTCCTGTTATCAATGAACTCTGATAACACTTTAATCCAACGAGGTAAGATACTCTCAAAACTAATTTCCGGAAAACGTTTTACTGATTGACTGCATGACGTCATTTACGTGCTACTGTCAGACTGTCATAACATTTTCAGATACAATCAGACAATGCAATAGATAATATAATATACTCACGGCAAAACTTGTGAATGTATTATCTGATTATAGGTCGTGATGTGTTTTCCATAGCAAATACATTTGGACCCATTCCCTGTAAGCTTAAAAGTAATATTTTTCTTATCGATATACTGATATACATAAGCAATCATAGGCGCCTAGCATATACCCGTAGAACCGAGTTTTATTAAGCATGGGTTAGTTAGGATTCTGGTCGTTGGTAGAATAGTATTCCGTGTCTAGTTGGAATTCGGTACTCAAATTCGCACAACAGTTGACTGTAGGTTGACAGAACAATGCAATAGCTCTAATATTGATATGAATACAGACGGAGTTTGTATACTCGTTAGTGAGCATAAGCAACTAAAAACTACATTCTCAAAACTCAAGTGTTATATATAACCCTTTAAGTGTTAAACACTTTCCAAGGGTGTCAGAGGTGACTGCGCTTAAAGTGTTAAATTCACCCTTTGCTAAGTGTCAAAAATCCAACACTTGTAAAGGGTTAGCTTTGAACACTTGAAATTGTTATAACTCTTGTCAAGTGTAATTAAAAAGGATATAAGTGTTGTATTTAACACTTATATGTGCTGTACTATAAACAATTTAACACAATGTTATAAACAATCGTAATCTAACTTGTTTTGGTCAAACACTATGAGTGTGCCATCAAGGGTGTTCATAATGAATGCAAGTCATTCAATATGTGACATTACAGACCATTAACTCCTAACGATTCTTGCATAAAGTCACAACTAAATGAGACTTTATTAATATGTATTTGTAAAGATGAGCTTTCTTTAATTAGTTAATTTAGTTCCATTAGGAGAATATGATTTTTTTCTAAAATTCAGCATAAATGTAAAAAACAGAATAGTTATGTAATGAAACCACAGGATTAAGTAAATACACACCTGACTGATAAAGTGAACTTTCAAAATAGAAATTATAAT
Source organism: Chiridota heheva (assembly GCA_020152595.1). Lineage (NCBI taxonomy): Eukaryota > Metazoa > Echinodermata > Holothuroidea > Apodida > Chiridotidae > Chiridota > Chiridota heheva. Next base: position 1,868,760 of record JAIGNY010004120.1, on the reverse strand, counting down.
TCAGTTATCAATCTCTATTTCTGCATAACTGTTTTATTTCTGCATAGTGTTGATTATTTTGGCTCCGCCCATCACCTGATTATTATCATTTAAAATGTTACACACAGCAACCCATAGGTAACACTTAATCAAGTGTTAAAGAGGCGATATCGTCATATGTGCACAATATTTAGAATTCCTTTCAAATTTTTTGATTGGTTGAAATTTTGCTGCGCGATTCGTTGTCTCGTATTGCAAGGTATATAGTTATTTCAAACGCCATATAGTTCACCACACGAGATAGCCCAGATGCTTGCGGCGATCGCAAGTAACGTTTTTTCTTCTTCAAATCATGCCGTGAATTCAAGCAAAGAGCTTCTACACGTTCAAGCCCGGTAGAATCGTTTATTTTGACTTTTTGCTTTCACCTTCTTCTTCTTTTTTCTCAGTAATTTCCATTTGGTGACTATCATTGTAGTATTATAATACTAAAATTTCACTTTCGCTTTCTGACAAAAAAAGCATTGAAAAAAACAAATAAGTTTCTCGTCACAGTAACGTAATGCGCTGTGTTTGTAATTCTGCACACACAACGCACATGCTAGTGTCTGGCTGTACTGTATGGTACAAACAGAAAAAGGATCGGATCCTGCCTCCACAACCGGAAGTGACGTCAAAATAAACTATCCCCCATTTTTACCGTATTTTACTGAGACGAGCCTCCCTCTTTAATATTACATGTATTATGACACGTACAGGTGTTACAATTCAGTCATCCAACACTTGAAGAGTTACAGAAAGTAAATCTTTTCTTTAACACTGACGAAAGTGTTATATTTAACACTTATGGAGTTTTCAGCGTGAATGTCTCTGATCCGTAAGCCCGTCTCTTATTTTCTTACAAAACGATTGCTTTGACTTTCGCTGTCTATAAATTTCGAGCACTATCAGAAGATATTGGGTTGTAGCACCTGTGGTAGCAAGCATAACAAGGGATGTATACAATGTGGTGTAAGAATAACCAGGGATGTATACCGATTATAAATAGAGTTGTCATATTCTCCGCCAGCAAGTTACCGTTTTTAGATGATATCCAAAAAATCAGTAAATTTGGGGAAAACTTTGCATCTTGTTCCCCCATTTTTGGATAAAAGACCCTCCCATGCGTGATATATTAAATATAAAAACAATCGCGCGTGCATGCAGAACTTTCGAATAAGCTAAGCTGAGCTAAGCTAAATCCATCCGAGCCATTAGGCTCATAGATCCGGTGCTTATCCCCGGTTTCAATGGCGCAAGCGAATGAGAGTACTCGACTCCCCATGGACGGGAAGCCAATCCATTACAGATTAACTCCCCAGCAGTGCTGGTACTCATTTTACAGCTGAGTGGACTGAAGCAAGTAGAGTAAAGTGTCTTGCTCACTGAAGGGCACAATGCAGCGCTCACGACGGGAATCGAACCCGGTGTACCTTTCAACAGAGAGATGACTCCGTAACCACCGAGTCATTGCACCTCTGTAGAACCGACTAAAGGCTCGCGGCACAATTTGTTCAATTCCATTTTGGAATGGCACGATTTTTAAGTGACAATGGCATTGGCATGAGTTTAGGCCTATTTGCAAGAGCTTTTAGTCGGACCTACTATTGCATAATCATATGATATGGTTTCATAATTCTGAATTTTATACCGCCACGATCGACCAGCCCTCTTTTTAAGGGCTAGCTTGTTAACATAATACAACAAGATGACGGGCTAAGAGGGGTTAGTCGCCCCACTGAAAAGCCCAAACACCACCACAAAAGAAAAATACAGAACTTGAAAAATCAAAGACGCCCCGAATATCAATCCGTGAGAACTCTTTGCATAGTCAACTTCAAATTGTAACACGTGTAACGATATGGATTAGCTGAGGCATGCAAAAATAACAGAAAGTCAAAGTATTACTACCAGATAGGAATTCAAAAACCTGAATCATATCGCCATGTATAGGCCTATGCTCTTCTCAACTCAAGCGTGGTAAAACTAAGAATTCGCAACCTATACTTATATGTTTATAAGAGAGAATCCTTAATTCGGGAATAAATCGAGTGGCTCTCGCTAAACCTGCTCCAAAATAAACTCATCCTTCTCATAAAAGGGACTCCAAGCCTGAATAGCATTCTCAACTGAGGCCTGACTAACTGCTTAATACAAATTAACGAAATATTACCATGTTTTTTTTTTTTTTCTCGTAACCTTTCATAACAAAGAGAACAGATTTAGTACAAAATCATGCTGATATGTTATTTCTACCATGAGATATTAAAATTTTAAGGTTCACAAAAAATGCCAATAAACGAATGGGTTCAGTAAGACATCAAATCAACACATTATCCCACAAAGTTGATGCATTTCATTAAAATCTATCATCCTTTTTATTAGTAGAACCTGCTAGAAAAATAAATTGATGAAAGTTATAGGTATTTATATACATTGCCAAATATATCCTACTTCAATAAGTTTTGGAAAATTGTTTCTACTAAACTTGTTAGTAATCGTACAGAAACAACCAATAAACATTCAAAAAATACATAAACATTTGCAATGGAATTGCCTCTATGACATCATCAAACACGAATTCATCATACTGTAGAAAAATACTTGGAATCCATATCTATGATATCAACCTGACTTTTTTACCATATTGGCTCTAAAAGTATGCTCTTTCAAATAAAGTATTTTATTTGCCTTTGTAGCTGCTAAAACACATTGTTTAGACTGTTAGAAGGCTTCAGGTTGCGAGCAGGTTAACGACGACACCAAGATACCGTTCTTCATCAACACAACCAAGTTTTGAACATTTGATGCAGTAATCAAAACCCTGCTCTGACTTCGCCCTCATGGCCCTCCTAAAGTCCACTCCGGCCAAAGTCCTTTGACCAGGACAATATAGGAGAATATAAACACGATGCCAGAACATTAATCTTTAATTAAATATCAACAAAATTTTAAGCCTACCACTTTTTCAAATTAGAGTGTGGTCAAAATTTGTAATTTTGTTCACATCAAGTTCCAATTGAATACGCTTGAAAACAGTACATTTAAACATTGTTAAATAGGATAGAATGATAAAGATGATTAAGATGCTTTATAGATGTAACTGATCAAACAGAGATTTGTATATTGATCTGTCGAAGTCATGACGAAATTCTCATTTCAGTTACATTCGCGGCCATATCCGTGTAACCTCCTAAAGCCGTATACCGGGTCCGCCGGTCCGCAAAACACACGGACACTCTCGGCGGTTGAAGCAGGCATGCACTGATATGGCAGTATGGCCGGCAGAGTGCCCGGCCGCGGGCTGGCGGGTAGTACTTTGAAAGTTTCAGTTTGAACGGTGCTTTTTCCGCCAAGTTACCCCTACTCACTAAATTTTCTAAGACGTACAAATTCAAAAGTATCATCGGACAAACTCATAAATGTTCTTGCAATATAATATCCACAAAAATGATCGATGTTTTGACGAAAAACTTGGAAAAATACAAATTTGAAAAAGTTACGATAAAATCAGGATGTCTTGCAGACCACGGGAAAAATCAACGGGAATTTACCAGCAAAAGCAGAGTTTCCATCTTTTGGAGAAGTTACTGGCAGATTCCGAGTGAATATACAGTTATCAGGTTATATATGCCTAATTTATTTGGGTTGGAGTCATTTTTGGTGAGTTTTGGAATGAACTACGCACCAAAACAAAGAGTTATTGCATGGACTGATCATGGAACGGTGTCAGGCAAACATGGCATCACAGCAAAATGTCGAAGAATTGTAAGGATATGATGAACACTACAAAAATAAGACTCGTATTTAAACGAAAATCTAGCTTTTGCGCGAGTGATTGCTTTGAGCTAAAAACCATCATGCAGTACACAAAATCTGATATTTTTAAAATCCTATAATTGATTTTTATACGAACACTGGTAATTATTCCACACTTTGCAATTAAGTTAGTATCAAAGATTGCGTTTCTAGAAGGACTATGAAGAAACATATTGGTCTTAAAATCTTGCTGAAATCTTGTTCCGTTATGTGTTTTGCTTGATACATATAAAACAAATACTTGCTTGATACAAATACTTTTTTGCTTGATACATATAAAACATACACTGTGAGATCACACTGCCAGACTGGTGAAATCTTTGAAGTGTAATAACTCCAAAATTGAACGAAATAAGAAATTAAACTGGATTTTAAACGAATTTTCTCTATCTGTGATATAAATGCAAAATGAAAATTCATGGGAATATTCCTATTAAAGGGAGTTCGGCGGCCGAAATGTGAGAGCGTATTTTTCTTGAGTCTCAAGAATGTGAGAAAACACTTTTTGTGTACAATATGCACTTTTTCTTATGAATCTTCAAAAAAAATTCAATCACATGAGTATAACAAATTATACTTAATTTTTTAAAGTTTACAATTCCCTTCCCTAATTTTCGGTCGAAAGTTCTTTTTAACAATAAGTCCATGAAATTTCATTCTAAGATATTTGAAGACAAATAAAAGAAGCAGCTTTAGTGAAAAAAACCAAGTTAATATCTTATTCCTATAATTTTAAAGATTTTTCTTGTATGTGTAAAAGAGATTGTTGCATGGTGAGTACTGTTCTGTATGTATTTCTTTGTTCTTGTAACTTATATTTGAATTATGAAAAATTGGCGATTAATTTTCAAAAAAATACATACAGATTAGTACGGGAAGTACTATGATGACATCTTAATGATGACTTAGACTCGGTACAAAAGTCATTTTTATGCAGGAAAAAAATCTTTTCTCGGAATAAGATATCAACATTGTTTTTTTGCCAATCTGTTTCTTAAAATGTTCTCTATCAGATACGTAAAAATGAAATTCCGTGGGAATATTACTGATTTCAACATTAAACTGGTTGTGGCTTGAGAGCCACAACCGAATAATAATATTATTATTATTTTTTTTAAATCACAAAAATGAACTGAAAAGAAAATCTACGTTGATCAATGGCGTGCCTAATGGGGCTATTGTGGGCTACCCCTCCCCCTTTCCCGTCCGAACCGGTGCCCTCCGCGCTCGGCCCCCAAAAATCCCGTAGCCCGCCCCATTCGCCCCCAAAATGTCCTATAGCCCGCCCCTCAACATTTTTTTAATCAAAGCCAGAAATGAACTAAAGTATGTATCATTAATCGTTAATTTTGAATCGAGTTCTTCCATTTCCCATGAAACATTTTTAATTTTGGACCGAAAGTCTTCTGCTATTTTGCATCAACAAATTTCAATTTTGAATTACAGGTCCTCAATTTTAAACCAATAATCTGCAAGTTTGGGCTAAAATCTACATGATGAATCATAAAAATCAGATATTCAGAGAAGTAGATATATTATAAGTTGGAGTATCCAAGTATGACAGTAGAATCAAAAGATGTGTGGGTATTTTTTATTGTCGTATCGACTTAATTGTCGTTTTCGTTAATTTAATAATGTTTAGTTAAATTGTACAATTTTTTTGGACCAAAAATCTTCTAGTTTGAACAAAAATCTTTAATTTTGGACCAAAAATCTTTAATTTTGGACCAAAAGTCCTCAATTATTGGAACAAAATTATCAATTTTGACGTTAGTAAAATAAGTACCTCCTTAGCAGTGGCGTAGTGGCAGGGGGCCAGGGGGAAACATCCCCCAGCGAAGTTTTATATGAGGGTGCCAAGTGCTCAAGAGGGCGCCAAAATTGCCCTGAGAAAAATTGTGTACGTGTGATCAACTGATCAATAACTGCTTCCTATGTTATTAAGCAAGTCCAAAAGCGCATGATTTTTCACAGAAAAGACTATCTGCTCCAGCCATGACGGGAAAACAATTTTATTTATTACAGCTGGCGGAAGCTTTTCGAGAGGGCGCTGAATGCTCACAGGGGCGCAAAAATTGTTCTGAAAATATAGTCTTATATAATTTTTATTTTCAACGTTGTAAATATTTGTTCTCAAAGCTTTATCTGGTTTATTCTTACACCAAAAACATGAAAACCATTCCTTGACTCCAACTAAAGACACATTCAATGGGATCCTAGGCTACATTTGAACATTCGTTTCTTGACACGACGTAAATTTTCTGCTACCCAAAAACACTACTACCTTCCTGGGGCTTCGCCCCCTTTGGCGGCTAGGACGTCAACCCTAGATTTGAAACAATATTAAGCAATTTTCTGCTCTGAAAATCGTGAGAAATGCAGGAATTCCGCCCCTACCCCTCCTACGTGCAGCTTCATCCAATAGATGTGACACATTTTAAACTTGAGCCCTTTTTATGCTATTAAAACCACAAGAAAGCCTGGTTCCCCACCAGGGCTTCGGGGCCTTCGCCCCTATAGCATACCTAGAGTTGACACCCCCCCCCCCCCTCCCTTCTCCAATAAGGAACGTGTTACTAATTAATTTTCGAAAAATTTTCTGCAATTTCTGGGAAATCATCTCCAATTTTCGTGAAATTTTCTTCGTTTTCGTGAAATTTTCTTCATTTTGCGGTAAAATTTGGGCTATTTTCTCCAATATTTGGACAGTTTTTTTGAATTTTAGTTAAATTTCCTTCATTTTGCAGAAATTTAGGGAATATTTTTTCTAATTTTGGGGAATTTTTTCTCAAATTCGGGAAATTTTGCTTCCATTTTCGTGAAATATCCCAGAGAGCTTCTACAATATCCTTCATTTTTAGGATATTTTCTTCAATATGGAGGTTTCCTTTAATTTTCGGAACATTTCGTCATTTTGCGGAAATATTCGGGATATTTTCTTCAATATTTGGGCAGTTTTTTTTCTTCTTTTTTTCGGGAAATTTCCTTCATTTTCCGGAATGTTTCTTCAATCTTTGCGAAAGCTTTTTTCTTCAATTTTTCTTTTTCTGACGTTTCTAGATTTGAAACACTGATTAGAATCAATTTTCTAAACGGTTTATGCCAATTAATATCTATGATTTTTTTTTTTTTTTTTGGAGGGGGGGGGTTGGGGGCAGGGGTGCCAAAATTTTCTTGCTCTCCCAGTTAAACTTGACTCACCAAGCCACTGCTCTTTAGACCAAACCTGCCTGTACCAGCCTGTACGTAGATGCTGTGTTTGTCTGTTTTTTCCACTTAAACTACACCGCAGTTTGTCCATTTTAGGAAGCAAATATATCTGAATATTCATTTCAGGTCATTTACTAAAGAAGGTCTTCAAAGTTATTTGATTGGTTCATGATTAAGTATCGTCACGTGTATCATGCAACTCCCTGATGATGTAATCCCTACGTACACAAGTCGGACTTTATGGTTGTACTTCCGAAAAGCTTGTGATTTTAATAACAATAAGCCGCGCTAGGCTAGTCTGTGTGCATACATACAAGATAAACATACCAAAAACAGCACACACGTTATACCGTATACTACGTATGCTTTACACTACGTCAACGTCTGTATATGTACTGTCATCACTGCACTAAAAAGCACTGGGCCTACACACATTTACTGTACGCATTTGCGAGAGAAGCGTTGTGAAGTCTACGTTAGTGCAGTCGTCTTAACGTTACTGTAGAATTTTTAAAGTTTTTATGACAGAAAAACACAGTTGTCTTATTTTACGTGGATTATAGTCACCCTAGATATTGGTTGAATACAAAGGATTAGATATTCAACGTTTTCTTTCTTTTTCGGATTCAGGCCCAAATTTTGTGGCTGTTCACGATTTTATATTAGGACTCGGGAGTCAGATACGCGAAAGCAACGGACTCAACGTCGTTACTTCTAGTTGCCATATAACTTAAGGTCAAAATGGATATAATGAAACTTGACGTCTTTCAGGACGATGTAGAAAAGGTGGGTTTCTTGATCTGTTAGTGGTACTGGTAATAGTGGTAGTGGTAGTAGCCCCTAACTAACGTTAGACTTAACTTATTTTATTTTTTGCAAGCTTTGCATTTCCTTCTTGTTTAACATTAACAGTTTAGTCCTGCTCTGTCAGTATCCACAGCCTTTCCTAGCGTTATGGCAACCTACATACCAATCTATATATGTAGATGTATGTAAATATATATATATATATATATATATATATATATATATATATATATATATATATATATATATATATATATATATATATATATATATATATATATATATATATATATATATATATATATATATATATATATATATATATATATATATATATATACATATATACATATGTCATACAGATTAGTATTATATATATAGGTTGCCATAAGATTAGTATTAGGTAACCTATATACTAGGTCTAATATATGTATATATATATATATAATGTCATACATATATATAAATATTGCCATATATATATATATATATATATATATATATATATATATATATATATATATACATATATATACATATATATATATATATATATATATATATATATATATATATATATATATATATATATATATATATATATATATATATATATAGGCCTAGGCTATATATATATATATATATATATATATATATATATATATATATATATATATATATATATATATATATATATATATATATATATATATATATATATATATATATATGTTATATAAATTAGTATATAGGTTGCCATAAAGTGTGTTATGGCAACCTATATTTTAGGTTTAAATATATATGTGTCGCATAGCCAGGATTTTTATATTGGGTGCACCGAAAGTGTCGCTTAAAGCGCAAAGTGCTCAACTTGTCTGCGTTGGGCCCAGGGGCCCGCTTAAGGGTACTTGGTGGGTTTAGGGACGAAGCCCTGGTAGGGGTCCAAGGGGCAAAGACCCTGGGAAGCTTTTGCAAAATGGACATTTCAAGGGCAAAAAATGTCACAACGCATAGTAAGAAGGTGTATTATACAAGTCAAAATTTATGTCAAAGAGAACTATAAATACACCATATACAAAACAAAAGTCAAAACACAAAATCAAAACACAAAATCAAAACATAGATTAAAACGCAAAGCGCTCGACTTGTTGGCGTGAGGTCCATGGGCCTGCTTAAAGGCTCCTGGTGGGGTCCAGGCCCAGGGACGAAGCCCCGGTAGGGATCCAGCGGGCGAAACCTCCGGAAGTTCTCACCTTTTTGACATTTCAAGGTCAAAAAGGTGTGTTACAATGTAAGAAGGTGGTTTTACAAAATCATGAAAACACATAATGTGGAAGTATGTTTTATTGTTTACGTTTGTACATGGTTAGGTTCATCGTCATTCTTTGAAAAATATGGGTCTTTAAAAAAAAAGGTTTTCAATAATTTACTACAAACTTGTGTAAATGTTGTCAAACTTTTAAAATGAGCCTGTTCTATATCACGTGCACTCTGACACCCACCTCCCCCTCTCCCTCTCCTCTGTCTCTCTTCTCTGTGTCTAATAGTTCATGTATTTACATACGAAATTGCACAAATGTTTAATATATTATTACCAAAGAACCTTTTTCTGAGAAAATGCACTTGAAATCTAAAAACATAATAAGCACCTGGAATGTCAAAGCTTGTTGAACTGACGGCACCAATCTAAACCGACGGATTGAAATATTGGGGGCGATCGCCTCCCCCCCTCTCAGGCTACGTCACTGTATATACATATATTTATATATATTTATATATATATATATATATATATATATATATATTATATATGTATAAATATATATATATATATGTATATATATAAATATATATATATATATATATATATATATATATATATATATATATATATATATATACATAGATTAGTATATAGGTTAGCATAAGACTAGGAATATATATATATATATATATATATATATATATATATATATATATATATATATATATATATATATATATATATATACACATATATATATATATATAAATATATGTATATATATATATATATATATATATATATATATATATATATATATATACATATATATATATATATATAAATATATATATATATATATATATATATATATAAGTAAATAATATATAGAGAGAGAGATTTGTATCTAGGTTGCCATATTACTAGGAACGCCTGTGTCAGTGTCAGTCAGACCAAGGAGGTACAGTGCTATCTAATTGATGCTAAGAAATGATTATTATATTTAGGTGGGGCTTATTCGCAGGGCAGTCCTGTGAATTGTATTAATGTACATCTTATTCAAAGGGCAGCCCTGCAAATTGTATTTACATGTACTTCTTATTCGCAGGGCAGCCCTGTGATTTGTATCACACATACTTCTTATTCACAGGGCAGCTTTGCAAATTGTATAATGCACTTGTCAGTTGTATGACTCACTCCTACTACCCCCGGCAATGTCAGTCAAAGTGAGTCATTGATTCATCATTGTAACAAATTGTCAGTAAACCAGAGTGACTCTGGGGTGGGTCAATTTACTTCAGACCCATTTACTTTGTACAGAGGTGATTGATTTGGGGTAAGTCATTTCTTAAAAAAATTGTCAGGCACCCAAGTGACTAAGGGGTGTGTCACAATGTACATGTTTTGTCCACCTATTTTGGTGCGATGACCCACCTTGTGTAGGGGTGAGTCACACAATTGACAAGTGCATAACACATACTTCTTATTTGTGGGGCAGCCCTGCGAATTGTGTCAGGCCTACTAAATTCGTAGGACAGGCTTGCAAGTTGCAGCTAGCATTTGCAAACGATAAACTTTAACAAGAAAATCAGACAATGAGCAAAAAATCAATATTACTGCTGAAAATTAAAAAAAAATGAGTAGGAAATGTTGAGCTTTAAGTGGAAAAACAGGAAAATTTTGAGCAGAAAATATGACAAATTTATAATTTTGTCAGTAACTTGGGTGCAGGCCTATCGAGGTGTGGGAACTTCCCCTGAGCTTGAATTTGGGGCCATATATGATGCTTGATGACCATTGGTGTGTTTTTTTGCTTTTTAGAATTTTGGGCCCCCAAAATACATACATAGGCCTAAAGGAATTTGGGGCCATATACACTTGTAGACCATTTATTTTTTTAATTATCTTTAGAGATTTGAGGCCCAAAGTGTGACTTTGCCCAAAGTCCATACATTCCTCAGTTTCTCAGTGGCCCTGCAGGGCCACGAGAAGGCAATTAAGTCCATGTATTCCTCAGGTGCTCAGTAGCCCTGCAAGGCCATGAGAAGGCAATTAAATCCATGGCCAACTTCCCAACTAAATTTTTTTTTGAACTACTAAAGGGATTTCTTTGGAATTTTTTAAAGGGACCCAGAGGCGGTTTTTTTAATGGGGCTCAAAGGGACCTGATGTGTTTCTCAAAGGGATTTTTAAATGTTTTTATTGGAAAATTGGACTACCTCAAAGGAATCGACCTACTTGTAAAGGGTTTCTCAAAGGGATCCAAAAGAATTACTGAAGGGTTTGTAATGGAAATTTGGACTAACTGAAAGGGATTTTTAAAGGAACCACAGGGAGTAATTGCTTAATATCCCGCAGTCTGAAAAAATGCCCTTTTTTAGAGAAATAGGCTTCAGCGCCAACGTCATAAAAAATTGAGGTCACTGAGCACTGAATTTTACCTCATCACTGCCATGCAAATAACTCTGTACTAATGGGCAATTTGCAGGGCTGCCTTGTGAATAACCACAACGTTATATTTATCTGATATTATAGACGTTTAGACCATCTGAGTCTTGACTATCAGTGCAGTGGCAGGAACTGGGCCAATTACTCCAGTTGGTAATGGAATTGCTCTACCACTGTCGACCCATATTGGGCACTTCCAGAAAATATTCATAACCCCCTCCCCACCCTTCCAGTTGAGGATTTGATTTTCTAGACTCCCCAGGATTTGCCAAGTCCAATTTTCTGGAACTGCCTAATTCTCAAAGAAAGTGGGGAATAATTGAATTTTGTTCATATTTTACTGTGTGACAAACATTTCTGTTGGCCCCTACTAGGCCTACATGTAGTAGTTGTACTGGCGGTGTGAGTGAATGGCAACAATCGCAGAACGTTGGCAGACAAAAATGGGTACAATTATAAAATACAAGTTAAGTTCAAAGCTTTAGAGGGGGGAATGTACAACCGCGCAGCTACTTTCGTAGTCAATCTGTGTGACCTGAGAACTGACTCAACTGAGCAACCACTGCCAGAGAAGTTAATCTATCCAGGGATATGTTATGTCTATTGTTCTTAAATAATCTCAATCATAGTCAATGAAGATTTCTGGTAAAGCTTACATTTGACCTTGAAAGTGAGCAGCCTTTTTCAGGGTGAGCTTTCGAGTGATCCTGCATTCTATAGTTACTCCAAAAAAGGGACCCAAATATAACTAATAATAATATTGCTTGTACTTTTGGTAAAGAAACATTGATCACATAGCCATTTTGCTCAAACAATATTACTCATTCAAGTGGCACGATGTGATGTGATTCGGAATGTGACCACAAAATAGAAACCAAAGGAACAATATATTTTCTTTTTTGTAATTTGATAATTTTGTGGAAATAATTTTGAATTATTCTACAGTGTTTAAGTCATATTTGAAATATCAAAAACAAATTTGTATGTGCATCTTACACTAAAAATATCATGTGGGCAATGTGATTTTATGCAGGCTATGCGGGCAGAAAATAGTACATTGCTTTAAATTCTAAAAAGATTAGATATAACGTGAAAAGCACATTTAGTTTCTGAGTAATGGCTAATTAATTAAGTTTTGAATAATTTTAATGTATGCAAAGGTTGGTGATGTATGAAAGAAAGTGCAACCAAAAATGTTTGATAACCAGCAGATAGGTACAGGAAATTCTTGTAAAATTCAATTTTTTAAATGAAAATCTTTAAATTGTTTTCAAACTTTCATTTACTGAAAATTATTAGACTGAACTAATTTTGATTTGAGGGGATGATGGATATTCAAAAATTCTTTGTCATATCCAACTGCTCCCATTCAAATAAAGATGGTGGAGGATTGAATTTAATTCAACATAAAGATGTTTCTTTGTACATCCTTGGTTACATAAGAAAATTCTTTTAATAAAGCTTTGAAATTCAAAATACTATAAAATGATCAATTTTTTAATTGTGTGTTCAAACAATTGTGAAGAAACTTTGCTATTTTCATTGCATAGTTTCTTCCAAAGCTATGTTACTACTGTACTTGTCCACAGATCTTTCAAAAAGTTCCACAAAGATCATTTAAAATTGACCATTTTATAGCACTTTGAACTTTGAAATTGAAAGCCTTAGTATAAAATGAATTATGTAAATTTGTGACATTAGATAGAAACAAACCAATGAATTTCTTATTTTAACTTCATTGTTTTTCATTCCTTCCCAAGCTTTGTTGAATGGGAGTAGCTGAATTTGACTAACAGGTTTTCTCAATCAAAACTTAGATGAAAAAGCAGACCTGATGATTTTTAGGGACCAGAACTTTGTAATTAAGATATTAATTTTAAATTATCCAAAGATTCTCTCTCTGACATCACAACAAACATTTCTGTAAAGTTTGAATAGCCATTTCTCAGGAACTATGTGTGCTTTTGTTGTAATTTCAGGATTATTCTGTACTTTGTTGACTTTGTAATGATTAAAATGTCTCTCCTTTATGTGCCAATGTCTTCAGCTGGTGATTGATTTTGCACATTTGAGTCTGGGGGAATTCAAATTAAGAAGTTTACATTCATTATTAACGATCAAGTTGTGCATTTGTTTTATATAAAAGAGTCAAATAACTGAAAGTAATACCAACTTAAACAGTAAATATGCTTTGTGCTATTGTGACACTTTTTGTAAACCTGAGACCCCACCTGCCACTATTACTCTGTGTTCAGGACTTGTTAAATGGAAATAGTTGCTTGTTCAACACACATTGCAGTCTGGGTAGCCTACATTACTGACCTGTGTCAGATGTGTCATACACACTGTACATGTTCCCATCATCTTATGGCTGTAACACTTCTCCAAAAAGTAGAGAAACTGGTAGCAAAGGGGTTTTAGACAAACCACTATACCCCCCCCCTCATCCTCTTGCCAACATTTAACCAAAGTGTACCCCTTAAATCTCTTGATTTTTACACAGCTATTATTACTCTTATGAAGCTACTAACACAGTACCTTTTCATGTTATTTACAAAACATTTTGTCCAGAGTAGGAATGTTCCTTTGATCAAAAAATGTATACATTTCATTTTCTTGATTCTAACAGTTTGTTTTTAACAGTTTGTTAAGCATTCACCAACTCAAAAGGATCATGCTATACAGTGTTCATGCTGCAAATGCATGGTGTGACTTCAAGATCTTTTTTTTTGATAACAAAATGGTTCAAAGTTCCTTTTGAGCAGTGAAGTTATTCTGTACTACTGTACCAGGGAGTGGTCAGGTGGTCATTGGTATTTCAGCTTCAAAACGTTCTTGCTGTGAAGAACAAATATTAACATAACTGTTTTTTTTTTGGTCTCTACCAACCTCTTCAACACATTCGTTTTATATTTGAACAACTAAGATATATGGTGTCAGCTCATACATTTCATCAGTTGAAAGATAATTTTAATTGGGGGTTAGGTTCTTCAACTTGAAATTAGTGTGTGACTTAATTTAAGCAAATTCGTAAGTTTTCTTTTTGTGATGTCACAAATATAAATCAAAGTTAGCACAATTCAGTAATTTATCATCAAATTTGGCATAATTCAGTCATTTATCACAAGGCTGTACAATTTAAATTGCTTTAGATTGTCTATTTTTAACCTATTATGATAAATTTGTTTTGGCTATTTTCATGACTTATAACCCATGTTCTACCAATTAGCTCAAGTTGAGGCTGTACCTGTCCATCTTTTAACAGTTTAAAGGAGGACCATGTTCAAAAGTGATGGCACATTTTAACGTAATTTTAAAAATATTCAGTGGCACAATATGCTGATATGCAAGATGCATCAAGTATGGTTGTCAAATATCAATGTCTGGAATTTTGGAGAATTCCCTTCTTAAAAATTAAACTACATCATGATATTTGCCAAACTCAGAGGCCACTGTAGTCCTTTAATTGAAAGTTTAATGGTTAAAGGTACTGTATGTGGACAGGCTTGGAATTTAGGTCCCATCAAAATCGGTGATAAATTGATCATATTATACAGCATTTGAAAACTTAAATACCTAATTAGCATAAGTTGTGACCCCAGAATTTAACAACCAGAAAATTGCTAATGTATTGTTAGCTTTAATGTTTTTTTTGTCCTTCCCCAAAATATTTTGATTGTGAGAAGTTGGCGGCTATTGGGAACATGAAATTTCATATTATTACCCAGATTTAAGCAGTAGAATACAAATTTGAGAACCTTTGATAATTGGAAAAAAATTGAATTAAAGAATATTATATTGTATTCCTTTCCATACATCATCACTTTTGCACATGCTGACAACTTTTACGTAGTATTTTTACAAATTGCATCTATTCAGAATTTAATGCCCTTTTTGCATAATACTTCAGTAAAAAGCGTTTCAATGCATGGAATGTATTAATCTTTAAGTAAATAGAGATGCCTGAGATTATAGGAAACACACATTTAAAGAAATGGGAATTTGCCATCCCATTATGCGTTAATGGTATTCATGAGCCTAATCACAATGAAGATATAACATAAAAGTAAACAAATATTATCTTGATAAATAGTAAAAATCACGAACATTTGTGTATGCAGAATGCCCATGTTAATCTGTGATTTTGTATACGTGGTTAAAAAAAAAAAAATCATAGTCTAGTGCTCAGTCTTTGCCATCATTTGTACTTTTTGTCCATTAAGCTGAGTTGTGTATAAAAGTCGAAAAGAAATTGCAGAAGAACTGATTGAAGTAAATGTGTCTATGTAAATGCCCTATTGAAGCTTCCAATAGTTTCTTTTCATTTGGTTACCGAAGCGTGGAGCTCAGTGCAGTACCTGCAGTTCCTGTACCACTCTGTGCCTAACACAGGTTGATCTCTCTATTGTATAATCTGTTCATTGATTGACAAGCCTGCTGGTATAGTGTGTCTCTCCAAAGAACTTCCAGATTTAATAAGCAACATCTCGATCAAGTTTCCTGCATAGAAATGGACTGCTTTTAAGTACATGTACTCGTAAAAGACATGACGTAACATCGTTCTTTATAACCAGTTGTGGTGCACTGGCGTAAATGGAACTATAAAAGACATGAGTAAGTTCTTTAGAGAACTATAATGACAAATACAGAAGTCATAGACTGAATTTGAAGGATTAGTTCATTGTTCAAGCATGTCCATCTATATGAAAGAGTACTTCAAAAGAAACAAAATGGTGAAGAAAGTGTTCAAAACTCTTATTCCGTTAAGGAGATTAATATTAATGTTTAAACTCTCGTCTTATCTGTATAGAAATGACTGGCGCAGTAAGACTACTAATAGTTTGCATCTTCATCCTCACATTCTAAACAATTGTTAATGTATTTTAAAGAAAGTTTATTTAATTTTTTTACTTTTAAAATTATTTTTCCTCAAAGTTTCTTCAGGTGGTATATTATAAATACGGTAACCTTCCTAGATTCAGTTTTTCTACTTTTCTGACATATTCCATGGTTTTTAAGCCTTAAAATCGCAGCACAAAATATGATAGAATACGTGAAGACTTTCAGAAATCTGAGGCTATGACATCACAACTAGTCAGATTTCAGTCGATTCTACACAAATGATACCGAATTGTAAACTTGCATATCACCTTAATGGAATAAGATTTTGAATGCTTTCTGCACTATTTTGTTTCTTTTGAAGTCCTCTTTCATATAAGATGGACTTGCTTGACCCCTAAACTAATCCTTTAATGAACAACCTTGGTAGATTTTAAAACAAGCGCATCAATTAGTGGAAATTACTTGACGGTATGAATGGAAGATCACTACGCTGAAATACATATAAAACGCCATCAACATGATAGAAGGGGCATATGTTTTCATAAGATTTATCTTCGCTACAAATGCTCCCAATCAAGCTAGTAATGGATAGTATCTATATATATAATGACAGCGCTACCTTTGCATGACTTGAATGACAAGAAAACATTTAGGTTTGCATAAATTCTTAAAAGATACATGGATTTGACAATCGTTGGCTCGTATAGCGACTAATACCTAAACTAATACCACCACCAAAAAAGCAAAACAAATCAAAGACGCCCAAAGTTAGTAAAGAACTTATCAATGTCGACTTTGAAATTGTGAACAGAATTGGAGCTAACTTTCCACTCAGGCAAACCATTCCACTCATTAAAAACTCTTTGCGAAAAGCTAAAACGCCGAATATCTATTCGTGAGAAATCTTTGGTCAACTTCAAAGTGTTAACATGTGTCACATGAATATTAGCTGAAACATGCAAGAAATAACAGGAAGTCACAGCATCTCTACCAGATAGGAATTTTAAAAACCTGAATCATATCGCCACGTACTCCTCCAACTCAAGCGTGGTCAAACCAAGAATTAGCAACCTAGATTCATAAGAGAGAATTCTTACTTCGGGAATAAGTCTAGTGGCTCTTCGCTAAACTGCTCCAAAATGAAATTATCCTTCTCATAAAAGGGACTCCATGCCTGAATAGCATAATCAAGGTGAGGCCTGACTAACTGCTTATACAAGTTAAGAACAACCTCTCCACCAAGAAAATTAAACCAAACATTCTATTTGCCCTTAGCTGTAAAAGCACATAGTAACTCGGCGTACTGATGTTTCATAAGCAGATAAGGGGAAGGGTCTCTAATATTCATTAGTTTTTGCTGCTCTGGAAACACAGTATATACGCTTTAGAGTATGATTTCCAGAGCAACGTAGCTTTTAAAATGAAGAAGCTACTTCTGCTTCAGTATTTATTACAAGATACGTCAAAAAAGTCTCACAGAAAAGAGACATGTGACATATCTATGCATTTACTTGATTGCGGCATCACATACCTTACCCTGCCTAAAGTGGTCAGTGACGCTCGCCGTCCATCAGATGAGGACGTTAAAGGAACTCTCGGTCAAAAAGGATGGGCGTCTTTTGCTAATTTGTGGGAAATTTGAAGGAAAAAAATAAGGTTTCATTTTTAATGCAGTTGCCATTTGCAAATTAATAAGCCATTCACTTCAAATAATTACGGTTTATTTGAACTCTTATAGGCTACCAGTAGCATTACGTGCAAGAAAAGTATGTAAGAATATTCTGGTGCCTCTATTATAAATGCCCTTACCTTTCGGTCGAGTGCTCCTCTAAATGGCGGTCCCGATTTCCGACAATATAAGCCTCGGGATTCGACACCTAGACCTGGTTTTCTGATCACTTCTTGAAAAGAGTAATGGTGGAAACCAGCGTGTATACCCGATAAGGATGTTTCCGAGCTTGCACTCATAAGAGAATCATAGAGAATAAACAGCTACCTTGATTATGTGTGGTCTTATCTTTCTATTGTCCATTCCCTTTACTCACCATTTCATTTCACATGTGGCAGGATAACACATTTTCCTTCTACAAACGATTTGGTGTTCACCAGGTTCCTAGAAGATCAAATGAGAGATCTGTTGATAATTTGTGCCCAAGCAGTTTCCAGCAAATTCGTAGGCGTCGCCCTTCTACAGTCTCTGATAGCAGAATAATGTTGCTAAGAAGACGCCTAATCTGGTGACAAAATAGTGGGGCTTATGCATTACAGCATGTATGCATGAGTTTCCAGTAAAACCTACATTTTTTCTTGTACTTTTATTTCCATCGTCTGCATTCTGTGATTTATGCACGCATTGATCTCGGAGAAAATATGCTTCCCCCTTCCTCTGTTCCTGGTTCGGTGCTAGTGACTGCCCTAGAACTTTCTTGTCTGTGACGCCTGGCGTAAGACAAGGAATATTTGGATGAGGGTTCTGTCCCCTTGGTATACTTTACTTTCGCCTATTCTTTTTGGTTGATCTATAACATCTCCCTGATGGACCTCCAGTGGTCTCTAATTCCGCATAGCTGTCATCAAGTCATTAACTTCAAGTCCTGCGTCCTCCTTTAGAACGTCAATGATACGATTGGTATGATTTTCCTACAAAGAGGTGGAGAAATTTAGGAGGGAGGGGGGTCAGTTCGCAACATTCAATTTGGATTTCCACTTGGAAAGAATCATCTGTTGTACGCAGACGGATTAGTGGAAGCAGCTTACTCAAGAGTTCTAGCTAAATTTCGTTTGTATCGAGTCCTGTTTCTCTGGCAAAGATGGAAGGATAACACATTTTCCTTCTACAAACGATTTGGTGTTTACCAGAAAGTTTCCAGAATATCAAATAAGAGATCAGTTAATATTTTGTGCGCAAGCAGTTTCCAGCAAATTCGTAGGCGTCGCCCTTCTACACTCTCTGATAGCAAAATAATGTTGCTAAGAAGACGCCTAATCTGGTGACAAAATAGTGGGGCTTATGCATTACAGCATGTATGCATGAATTTCCAGTAAAACCTACATTTTTTCTTGTACTTGATTTTCGATTTTTGTTCCCAATCCTTTTGAGTCTCCCCACTCCTCCTCTTTTCAAATATTTCAATACACCACGGTCCATCATGACGTCGGGACTCTGGTACGAGTTGGCAATTTATTTCAATATATTTGTTTCTTAATTTTTTTTGCATTTTCGATGTTTTTCTCTGCTACATTTTCTGGCAAAATTATGATACAGCCTAAGAGTCCCCCTCCATACTGTAGATGACCATCACTGCTACTTTTCTGCGTTTAGAGACAATCGGTCTGGTCTGTCTTAGTAACAAAACCAAAATTCAATCCTTCTGGAAAGTTCTTTGTGAATGACGTAACTGCTAAATATACAACATGTTGACCTCGTCAGCCCAGCGCATGTCACATCGTTGAGCTGATAAATGACGTCAGGCTTTGTTGCTTAGTCATTAGTCACAGGCTAGGTGTGTGTGGAATCGAATGAACTACCAGGGCCACGTTAATTTGTCCGTATTTCGCGAGTTGATTTGTTTACATCGACATTTGTTGTATTGAAGTTTCAATATTCCTTTGGTTTTTTAGTTTTCACAGTGTAAAATTGCTTTCTGTCTTAGCATTATCGCGAACTGACTGTTTTCTTTGGTCGTTTGGTTTGACCTCGAGCCTAACAATTAACATCTGAATTGCACGATTGGCAGTGTACTATAGTGTAGGCTAGTACCATCGATTTACACTGCAGATTGTTCGGTGTTTGGACATCAGCAGACTGTTCCGTGTTTGGACAACAGTGTCCTTTGTTTGGGTTCACAATGGACACTAACTTGTTGTGTACCTCCTGCCAAACTGGATGAATATTTTGGGTTCTTATGATAAATTTCATGAAAATATCTTGTATGGATCACACTTTAAATTAAGTCCAGCTAGGACTCTGGGAGGATTTTTTTTTTTTGATTTAGGAAAAGTAATCTGGTGCTGTGGCTGAGTGGTCAGTGTCGGAAGTTGTACACACTGAGTGTGTTACTGTATTGTGCTGGTGTTAGCCTGCGCGCCGCTGCTTTGAGTTTGAAGTGTGGAAATTTATTTTGCAAAGAGAACTGAAGTAAACTGAAAGTAACTATGATTAGGCATACTCACAAACAGATTCTGAGAGATACTCTACTACCTCTTAGTGTATTAATTGCCTTGTTTAGATTAGACTGGGATCCTGTCTTACAACATCATGTACAGATCCCAGAATTTCATGATATTATTGTTGGACAGAGTGTTGCTTTAACTGAAACCAATTTTCACAATTGGTACAATGCATATGATGATGCACATCTTCATCCAAAGAGTATTAATTCAACGTACTACACCTCATCTGTGTTCCAAGAACTCCATTCTTTATATCAGGATAGAAATAGAACTCTGAACAATTTACGGCAACAAAGGACAGAAATAATTGCTTTGTTGTTGGATCAACAAGAATCGAGGAGTTTGCCCTCGATCCATAACTTTCAAAATATTGCCTCATCAGATGAAAACAATGAGGATATCAATCACAACATTGTGGATTCTCCTGAATCTTTTGAAGAACAAGGTGCAGCAGCCCCCTTAGATCTAATTGAACGAGATGCTCTCTCACCTGAGGTATACATGTATAAGAAATAACTTGTTATTTTGTTGTATCTTATTCTTGTTATGAGTTAATATGAAATCTTTAAACTCCAATGGGAAAATATTGTACCGACCTTAAAAATGGAGGAAAGAAAAAGTAAAAAAGGCTAATTTTAAGCAACTCTGTCAGAATTTAAACAACTCTGTCAGAATTTTTTTTTTTTTTTTACACTTTGTGTAGTTTTTAGTTACATACACATATACCTTTAGTTGCCACTTTGATTTATAACAACACCTTTATAACAAATATTTTTATATTAGTTTTATACAAGCTTCGAATGAATGAGTAGGTACATGGTTAACATCAACCAACACTACAATAAAAAATAATACAAGCTGAAAAAATACTCTAAAAATGCTACCTGCAAGATCTGATACAGTAGAGCTGCACGTCTGCAGTACATGTTGCTTTTTGTTGTCCTGTATGAATACAGTTGTAGCTGATCAAATTGTCATGTATACTACATCTTAAAGCGGCTCCACTGGCTTCCAATCTGTCATCCTATCAACTACAAAATTATGCTTCTCACATGAAAAGCCCTCAATGGCAAGTCACCAATGTACCTCAAGCAACTCCTCACACCATATTTATCATGTCGCAACCTAAGGTCTGCAGATAAAGGTCTTCTAGCTATTCCAAGAACTTCCACAGCTGCAGGTGACGAGGCCTTTTTTCCGTAGCTGCACCTAAGCTATGGAACTCTATTCCTTTGAACATTCGTTGTTGTACTTCCTAAAACATTTTTAAGAACAATTTTAAAACACTTGTTCACCATTGCTTATAATTGACTTTGTTTACATTCCTGGTGTTTGTCATATGTATATTTCATACGTCCTATGCAATTCATTCGCTATGTTCCTTTTCAGCGCCTCGGATTATGTTTGCATAGATAGATTGGCGCTTTAAAAATGCATAATTATTATTAAATATATATATATATATATTATATGAGAGGCTTTTGTATTACTGGTATAATAATTGATATAGACATGTACCAGTTTTAATTACTGCTAAGTTAAAGGAGCTGTGGGATGAAACTAGGCTGAAAAGTGATAGTGTATTTTTCTTGAGTCTCAAGAATATTTGAACACACTTTCTGTACATGTGATCATGGTACTAAAAACCTTTAATACGAACATTATCTTGACAAATTGAAACAGATTAAGCCTGTTTCTTTTCTTCAAAATTTCCTTAAAATTGACTTAAAAAAAAAAGTCTTTCAATTAAGAACTTAAATAATATGATTTGAAAATTAATGGTTGGTTTATAATGGTTTTCTTCCTTTTATTATCTGTGCAGGACATCGACATAATTGAAATGCTTTGGGCACAAGATATTGACATGGGTGTCTCCCGTGATGACTCCAACCCATTCAAAGCAGAACTTCAGTTGGAAAAAGATAAGGCCGTAGAAGAACCTGAAAAACCTCCACAAGATACCTGGCAGTACAGCATTGATGGAGAGACGGGAGAGTACCTTCCCATATTCACACAACCACAACAGCAGCAACCAGAAGAACAGCTGGAGGCTACCATGGATGAAGGCCAAGTATCCCCTGAACCAGATGGAGATATATCATTTGCTGAATGTTTGCAACTTCTGGATGATTTTGAAGATACACCAACAGAAATAAGAACAGTACACGAGCCTTTGATTAGTACTCAAGACATTGAACAAAGGTGGCTAGACCTTGCAGATTCAATTCCTGAATTGCTGTCAGGGACCACGGAAGGACAAGAAGTAGTAAATGGAAGTGTTTTTCAGAACACATCTTGGAACCAAACTGTGCCTTCAGACAGCCATGATGTGTTTGCGTTTAATGCAACAACAAATGGCAATGTTAACCTTCAAAATGCAACAGACAGATCTTTGCAGTTATTTGGGGATGGTACCCAACAGCTCAATAACTCTCAATTTCTTACCATTGATACTCAAGACAGTCAAGTTTTCTCCTCAGCCACACACACCATGAACAATGAGACAGATCTCTTCTCACCCATCAACAGATTAAATAATATGAATTTGAATGAGTCCCCTTCAGCACCCTTGGCACAATCAACAACCATGAATCTTACCAGTATGCCCTCAGAGCTTACTGCAGAACTTAATTTGGATCAGCAGCAGCGTTCGAGGAACGGCTCTTTACTTCTGGAATTACTCAACTCACCAGCTGATTCTCATGATGATGAGGAGCCAGATGAAGAAATTGGTCAATTCAAGAATTTGTTGGATGAATTTAAAGATGAAGGTATGTTTCAAAGTGGGAATTACACAGGTCCAAATCTCCAAATATTAATTACTTCCATCCTTAACCCCCTCACTGCTAAGCTACATGTATATAAGACCTAACTAAGTGCAGGTGCTATTATTATTTTTTAGCAAAACTGGTACAGGAGATACCCACACTAAAATGTAATTACATTGGTAGCAGTTTGTTTGTTGTTGTTTGTGTTAATCAATAACCTGCTTAAATTATACTTAAATGAAATGTTTCTGTTTTACTTTTGAATTATGTTAACATCATAAGAACAGCCTACCTGCCTTTCATAAATAGATTCTTGTTTTATTTTGGGTTGATCTCTATTCTTTCTACACCAGTTCTAACATAAAGTACATTTTTAGGACTAGATCGTACTGTAAATTATATTTTGTTTTGTTTTTCATTCCAGAATCTGTTATGGAATTTATGAGCGATGACAATTCTTCTTATGCTGACACTGATGAGGTAGCTGAGGGTGCCACTGGTTACAACCTGCAAAGAGATTTCTTTAAAAAAGGAAAATCAAGAGATGGTTACAGGAGAGGTGAGACATTATTAATCTTTCTAATTGACTTTAAGGGCCACAAGATGGGACAATGTCTTACAGTACTATTTTCCTCTTAAAGAATAAGTTTATTTATCAAGCATTGAACATTTTCATCTTGTATGGTCAAGACAAGTAAAGCAATAAATGATAGTATTAAAAAATCAGTGCATTTCAAAAACATGTGTCTGTTAAAGAGATATTATTCAAACGGTAAGACCCTAAAACACTTAAAGAAACAGAACTTCTTGTGGTTATTCCTGGGGAGTTCAGCTTTCCATGCAACTGACTTGCATGTAAGCAGACACACAGAATGCACTTAATGTATTCGTGAATTCAAATAAGGTCATCTAAAGATCAGAAGAAGTCATCAGGTAGTTGCCTTTTGCCCTCTACTACAGTTTACTGTCTCTTAATTGACTTTTACTTAAAACTCTGTTTATGCAAAACTTTGTTTATGATTATATCCTTGTGCTGTAGTTTCACTTCCTGGTTTTTAGCTCTACCCATTACACAGAGTGTAATGAGTGGAGCTTATCAAATCGTACGGCTAGAACTTTAAAATTAAATGCACTATGTATCATGAGGGTTATAATTTTAAACTTAAAAGTCACTATCTAAAGATAAAGTTTTGTTGGGTTGGTGAATGCACGTGGCATTGCGTAAGCAGGGAGTTGTTACTAATGTACTGTATGGGCAGCTAATTGCCAGAAATAAAAGTTGGTTCCAAACTTGTTTACAGTGTTCGTGGACACGTGGAAGAATCATGGTTAGGTAGTATTCAATGGGACATCCCAGGGCTACTACAGCCTGCTAGTTTGGTCAATTACATATGACCTGACTGTTAGGTGCCATATGATGAATAATAATTTGCCCAAAAATGGAATAGACTTCAAATAAAACTTGAAAAAACATTATAAAAATATCAGATATGACAAAAATAATAAAAGCAATCAATTCTGCTTGCATTGTTATGGGTTGAGCTATAACATCATTGATGTCTGGTTTGCATTTCCAAATATCAAGTGGACTAAACAAAGTTTCCTTTTTTTGGAAAACTAGATGATTCAGTTCCTTTCAGCCACATTTTACAAAATTATTTTGTTTTCGATTCTTTAGATTTTAGGGTTGTATTGTTTTTTCCGGTATTGGTATTCTCACCTTATAGTTTACACGATGACTCTGGTATCTACAAAAAATCTGAACCCTGATGTAGGCATACTCCTAGTGTTTTGGTAATTTCCTGAAGGGAAGTCATTCTTATTGTGCAGTGTGTGATGTCCACAAGAATTGGTTTCATAGTTGGTTTGGATTGCAGTTTATAGAAAGATATTTATAACTATTACTTAAAACAGTTTTCAGAATATTCAAGGATTCTTCAGTGCAAACAGCACATCAAGGAAGTATTTCAATCGTTCCAATGTCTTTTGTTAGCAATATGGCTATTTTGACATCATTGATATTTTCTGCCAGTTGTGATGTGGAGGATCTGCCCCATGATTTTCTAGGTTTGTCTACAATTATTTTATGGAAACTAAAATATTAAATATTTGCTCATACAGCTTAAGGAATCATAAAGAATATTGTACTATTAGTGAATGGATATCATATAAAATATTTTGTAAGTGGACATATATTTGGAATTTTAATGCATAAAAAGACTTTAAGAAACGAAAGTGAATTTTACAGTTTATGTCATTCTTGTAATCCATTGTTAACATACCGTGTTAATAGATTTGGACTTACAAAAATTTGTGGGAAAAACCTGTGTAATTCATTAAGAGAAATGTCTCTTTTCTGTGTAATTCATTAAGAGAAATGTCTAATATGAATAGTATAAAGAACAAGTCCCAGGCAGTAATTTTTCCTTCCTAAAATGCGTGCTTATGAGTGATTGTATATAAACAGAGGTGTTTCATTAAGAACTAGCTTACAATATCAATTAATGCTTTCATTTTGAATATAGTTTGTCTTTATAGAACCTGACCATACATTTTAAGCATTGCTAGTCTCTTGGTTTTGCTTATTGTGAATAAAATCCCATATTTGATATGATTTCATGAAATTCACAATTGTATATTGTAAGCTAGTTCTTAATGAAACACCTCTGTTTATATACAATCACTCATAAGCACTCATTTTAGGAAAGGCAAAATTGCTGTCTGGAATTTGTTCTTGTTCTTTATACTATTCATATAAAGGGGCCACATCATAAATTGTAGTTATCGGTTCATTAACCACCAAAGAAAGTGATCATCTTGGGTTTGTGAGTCAATAGTACAAACATATATTTTTTTGTAAGAATAGTTATGAATTTAACCAGTGTAGCATATCATTTTGCTGATCAAAATGATATAGTTTGATATTCAAAATTGTTCTGACTAGCAATGGCTCACATTAGAAAGTGTCCTAGTTGATGAGGACATTAGCCATTTTTTCTAATCAAATTTTCAATAAAACAAAAGTTCCTTGAAGCATGGATAGAATAATTTGTTCAAGTTTTTTTTCTTCTGTCTGTCATAGTTTTGGAGTATTATTTTTTTTTTTTTTACAATTGTTTCACATTCAGATAATTTAGAAAGGGGTATCAGCTTTAAGACCTGAAGTGCAATCAAAATCAGTATCTTAAAAAGGGCAGTTTTTGCACAGGTGTATATAGTGAAATAATTCTTTATATGTTAATTATCTTCAGGAAGTAAAATGATATATAATCCACATATGTGTTGTCTTGCAGTTGTCATGCAATAATCATCTATTGGGTATTGCTTATACAAGTTATTGTTTATAGAGAGAGAGTTGAACACACAATTACAATGGCGGGTGCAAGTATTATGATAGTACAAATGCTATACATCTATTTATAAGACATAATCAAATCAATTACAATTGTGGTGCTTGACCCCAGGATTGAACCGGGGCCTCGTGGTCTGTATGAATTGTAATATTTCAATCTTGGCATTTCAAGTGGCATTTCCCCCACAGTAGCTCCATGTGAGGTGTTATTCAAAGTGGATGCAGCATATAAGTTGGAGGGATGAGTAAAAAGAAGGGAAAATTGCAGGGAAAGTATTAAACTTGAAATAGAAAACAACTGAAATATGTAAATCTTAGTTTCATTGTTCAGTCTTAGATATTGACTTAATTGCTTTCTTTGTATCTTACAGGAGTGTCATCCCCATGTGAAAGTGAGTCTGGATCAACAAGTTCTTTTGATTCTCTTAGCAGTAGCAGTCAGAAATTCTCAGAAAGTATTCAGCACAACCACACTTATGCCTCATCATCAGACAGCAATAGCCACAAAGCAAGCAGATCAAGTAATAATACCTACAACAGCTCATCTGAGGAGGAATTCGAGCACCGGAATCGACCATCTCGTGATGAACGTCGTGCAAATGCTCTGAACATTCCATTTGCTGTGGAAAAGATTATCAACCTCCCTGTTGATGCTTTCAATGACTTAATAAAAAAACATGATCTAAATGATGCCCAGATGCAGCTCATCCGTGACATTCGAAGACGTGGGAAGAACAAGGTTGCTGCCCAAAACTGCCGTAAACGAAAGATTAGTGCCATCTCAGTGGTAGAACACACTGTAGTTGGCATGCAGTCGGAACATGACAAGCTTCTAAAGGAACGTGACAAGGTTTTCAATGATATGCATCTGATGCAGAAGCGATATGATGAGCTGTACCGCCAAGTCTTTCAGAACATGAGGGATAGGAATGGTCACCTTGTTGATCCAAATGAATATCAGCTGGAAGTGATGGATGATGGCTCTGTCATTCTGGTTCCTCGAACTGGCTCATCCTCCTCTAATTCTTCATACTCCAGTAATTAAATGTGCCAAGGTGTTTTAGTTGTGTTACCTTTTGGATTTGGTGGGGGTGGGCATGGGGGTAGAGGGTGGGCTGTTAAAAAACATGTACCCCATCTCTAGTTTTGTTTGCCATTTTCAGCACTGGCAGTAACATGATTGCCTACTGACTATGCTAGGCATGATACCCAAAGAACATTTCACACAGCAAAAGAGTCTGTGCCAGCATTATATAAGACCACATAATGCTTAAACAAATATCAAACTGCCATTCATGATTAGATATGTATGACATTTTTAGATTGTATATACTGTAAATAAGAGCCTGTAAATATTACATATATTGTATGGATAGCTTAAATTTTGTATCTCTGAAATTTCAATTTTCTTTGGAATGTTTCTGATTATATTCTGAGCACAAAGGTGTAAGAAAAATGCTGTTTTCTTTTTGAAGTGAGCATTTGAGCTGTTTGAATGTGTAAAAATTGTTTGAATATACATGATTGATAGTAAAGTAATCGATGCCTTATAAGGCAAATTAGAATTAGAAATTGTTGCCAGATTCTGACTGACTTACAAAATATTTGTTGAACAAAAACCACGTCATGCCCTCATGCAGTTAAACAACTTATATTAATGATTTTGGTTTTTGTTTCTTGATTCATACTTTCAATTATACAAATCCTTAAATGAAATTGTACTGCAGAATATTCACCTTATTGTAATGCATATATTTATTGAATAGTGCAGCCAGTATTTTGGAATTTGCTCATTATGAAAAGTGAGATCGGTACCTAGGTTGAGAGGAGTACCCAGGTTGATAGGACTTTCCCTTTACTATATGTGCATTTTCTGATTAATCATTTCACAAGTACTCATTTCTATTTCATCCTTTTTCTTTTTCGGATATTGTTTTGGAGTGTTTTGATTAAGTAAAGAAGAGGTCATGACACGGACACATTTCACCTTATTGGAATGAAATATTTGGACAATTCGGTAGACAAATATATAAAAACTTTATCACAAAATAATTTTTTATGTTTGTGTAAATACATACATTACTGCATCAAAGCTTACACATCTTCACACATGTTTATGACTATAAATGTATATATGAATACACATTGCTTTAAAATATTCATATAAGATCATGATGAGGTATTATGTCGATGAATTCCTTAGAAGTCACTCGTAGAATTTAAGTGCATTCACCAAATAACCAGTTTATAATCACATCAAAATTTCAAAAATAGGTGTGTGAATTAGTTCTCACTTTAGCACTTGATGTTGAAGCAATGTATGCCTAGTCATCTTTTGTGTGGCTAGCCTACAGGTGTAGCTTTCTATATCGTAAGTGAAGATTTGGATGATCAAAATTTGCAAGTGAGATTTTCTCATCTTGTAAGCTCCTTGCTATAACCTGTTAGATCACAATTTTGTCATGACTTGTTTCTTTGGGGGGAAACTACCAAATTTACAGTCAGAAAGTCATGAAGGGTGGAAGTTATTGCATTCCACTCTCCAGGTAATCTGCTGATTATGAGATTGAGTATTGAAAGTCAATTTAGAAAAAGTTAGGGGTAGAATTATTACAATGCGAACCACTTCCTCATGATGTATTATTTTTATTCCAAATGCACAAGACCGTATTAGACAGGGAGGAATTATTTGCTATTTTTGATTATTTTTTAGCATACTTCTAAGGCGATTCTAATAAGGAAACTTATCAGGACATTAAATGTATATTTGTCCTTTTCACATGAGATGTGAAGAATCTTCTAAGGAGTATGGTGGAATTTAACTCACAGATTTATTTTTCAATACACCCAAGTATTCATCTGAGTTACTATATTAATGTCCTGCGACAAATTTGCATACACATTTCAAAGCAAAAAGATAAATTACATAATCTCGTTCAAGCATTAATCAAGTTCCATGTATTTTGTCTGTCTGTAAAGTGTTAAATAAATTATAATTGAAGCCTATAAAAGAAAATATTTTAATGTTTATTTTTTGGTCTTTTATTTTGAATTGTAAATCATATAAATAGTAATTAGGTATTGGTTTGAAAAACAGTAGTCTGGTATTTTCTGTACTTTTCAAAACGATATACGTAAAGTTGCCTCTTAGCAGTCAGGAGACAATTTAATCGGGAGAAATTCCAAGAAAGTTTGATGCTTGTAACAAAGGGAATCTGCAAGAAGCATGCATAGCTTCATATAGCATCATTTTAAGGTGTATATAGATATGATATGCCACCTCTTATGTCCATGAACCCAACCATTTTGGCAGAATTTTCAGGGGAAATTCTCCTCTGCTTGTTTTGAAAAGGCAACCCAAATGCTCATCTGAATAGATTTTAACTTAAGAATTTAAACATGCCTTTTTTATCATCACTTAAATTTTGCAAACTTTTTGCAGCCATTTTGGGCGCGTCAAACTGTCAGAGACAAGAAATCTTCAGAGCTTCGCCCCTGGACACCTTTTCAAAGGGCCCTTAAACGGCACTTCGTATCCTTGTTTCACCCCAGGATCCCACGATTTTTCATTTACATTTTGGAAGTTTGTTTTGATTTTGGGGTATCAGAAGCAAGAAATCGTCAAGTGCAGATGAACCCGACAATTTTGCAGATTTCTCTCAATTTTCAGGAATCCTCTCATCTGCCTGTCTGCTTGTTTAGCAATGGTAACCTAGTTTTAGCATAAGAATTTAACAGATTTAAAGTCTTGTTTGTTTTTTCTTCCCAAAATATCCGATTTCTCTAAATTCTAAAGTTATTCTTCAAAATATCTGGCTTTTTTTTCAAAATATCTGGATTTTTCTTCAAAAGTTATGAATGATTTACTCAATGTATCCTACATTTTCCTCAAAATGTTTAAGTTTTATTAAAATATCTGATAGTTTGCTCAAAGAAGGGGCAGGGGAAAATTGCCCCTCCCCCCCCCTTCCCTTTCCCTGGCTGGAAATTTTCCCAAACCTAGACATTTTGTGAAGATTCTAGGTTGAAAAATAGAAAACTTTGTTCTACTTGGTATAAACCTGATGGAAGCAATTGGTCCTAAGTATGTTTTATTTATACCAGCCATTTTGGGAAAAAGGATCACAAAATTTACGAAAACCGAATATTAAAATAAAAAGTAGAGTTACCAAATTTCCGACTGTTACCTCAAAATCTATGAATTTTTGCTCCCATTTCTGAATTTCTGAATAAAATTAAATTTTTCTTTAAAATGTTCCTAAGTCGTCGTTGCACTTGCCCGTATACAGTTCTACTTGGGCGTTAATTCCCAGACCTGCAGATGGCAAAATTAGTATTATTG
The DNA here is from genome assembly GCA_020152595.1 of Chiridota heheva. NCBI lineage: Eukaryota > Metazoa > Echinodermata > Holothuroidea > Apodida > Chiridotidae > Chiridota > Chiridota heheva. Next base: position 1,837,717 of record JAIGNY010004120.1, on the reverse strand, counting down.
TTGTTATTAAACCATTTCCTCAACTGCTCAAACAGCGTGATGCTTTAAAAAAGATGGCAGTATGCAAAAACTAATACAAATTATGATGCTTAATGATTTTTTTTTTTTTATAACAGCTGTACTAGAAAATCCAATTTACAGGGCCCAGAAGATTTCCTTGGTTATGACAATCGGCTGAATTTTCTCATCGATTTTCATATTGCATTTTCCTAAGAAAACGCCGGATGAAATCGAAATTAAGAGTAATAACATAATCTTAAATAGGCCTAATTCTAATTGATATTCAATTTTCTATTCCATTTTAACATTCATAATTTCATGTATAAAAATCCCGACTCTCGGTGGTCTTGAGGAGGAACTAGGTCTGGTCAAAGAGCTGTGTGGAAGCTCTTTGGTCTGGTTGTCTTCTCCAAATGGGATAATCACCAAAGCGTAAGAAGCTCCTCTATCACTGCATTACTGGGCCTTGTACTTTGGAATGCAATTGGCCAGCCAGAATCGCCTAAATTCCAAAAGTATTTATTCATTGGGTATTGTGTCCCACACCTTACCGCTAGACAGTGTGGAAGAATTAGGGGAGAGTGAGAGAGCGAAGTTCTTGTAACTCCCTTGCACCTCAAATGTTGGTGCAAAACTGGTTAATACTGGTAGCATCAATAACAGATTGTGAAGGATATTCCATCCATACACAACTCTGAAAAATAATGTCTCCGTATATTCAGTCTTGAATACTTAAAACAAAGTTTCATAGAATGACCTCTGGTGAATGAAATGTCACTCGACTCAAACCAGACTTGAATGTTGACTGTCTCATAACCTTTCACAATCTTTAAAACCTCTATCAAATCTCCTCGCAGTCTTCTGGTAAACAGTGTTGTGAGTTGTAGAGTACAAAGGCTTTCTTCATGTCAAATGCTGTAAAGCAGGAATTATCCTAAAGAGATAAACACCTCATTTAGTAGGGCACTTCTTTGATTTGAACTTGCTTATTCAAACATTACCTAATGCAAATAAAGGACCAAATCACATGAAGAAAAATCCAATATTGAAAAAATTGTTAATAGTTTATGCATAGAGGGGATTTGAGGGGGCATGAAGGCACGTTCCCCACTTTTTAGCAAAATGACACAAGTGCCCTTTCTGAAAATGAAAAGTAACCCTCAATCCAATCGCAAAAGAGAACGCGGTCACATATCACGTGATCACCGTCTGCCAGGCAAGCTGGACAGTAAAACAGTTTGTTTAGTTTTTTAACGTCATGTAGAAGTTACTCGCAGTGAGAAACGAGATATAAAATAAAATGTTTAACACCCTCTAAAAAAGGGCTGTCGTGGCTTTTCGATCAACAACTTGGTTAATTCTTCTGAAATAAATTCTACCCACGCCGAATTAGTTGCAAGATTACAGTGTGTACGTGATGGACGCTAACAATTTCTTAACCTATTAACTTCTTTTTAAGTTTCAATGATGAATGATTTGAATGATGCTTATTTAGATGCAATAAAACAACAAAATACAAATACCATAATGAAATGATAAGATTAATTGGTAATTTACTTGTTATGTATCTTACTCAACTACGGCCCTGGTCACTGAACTCCAAGTGTTCAAATTGACCAATTTGAACGATAAATGGTGTTCTCTTTCTGTTCACATGCCAATTACATGAAGGCTAAACGTGTCCACAAATAGAATACGTCTATGCGTTCACAATTGGACGTTTGGTGTACAGAAGTCGAACACTTAGTGCTTATTTATTAGAACACCAGTGTTCAGAACACCAACACGCGTTCTAAAACTGGTAGAGTTTTGGTGTTCAAAAATAGTGTTCAATTCTTGAACACCTGAATTTGCGTGATATACATGCTTTCTGTTTGCTAACAAGTTTCATAACTATACTAAACATCTAAAAGAAAAACCTGGGTAAGTTATAACGTAACATTTATAAGGCAACCCATAAAAACAAATGTTAGTCCTATGGCGGCGGGTTGTTTTTTACGCCGTGCACGATCATTCAGTGCTAAATGAGCCTGCTGCATGACTTGTATAGTTAAGGAAAGCCATACAAATGAATTTGATGAATTCTTTTATTTATATCTTACCTTGACCAAATTAGTTTAAAAGTTTTCAATCTATATAAGCATTCTTGCTTCTAACATGCCTTGATGTAATATTAGCTGATTAGATCCATGAGGCTGTGACGTCTAAAACAGCATCTATGACATAAACGTTAAGTTAACACAAACAGATTAAAGAAAATATATATAAAGACAAAAAACGAATTTTTACCATAAGGATACATAGATGATGCAAACAGTGGCGAAATGAGAGGGTTTTTTTTTTTCTGTACACCCACAAGAAAATAAGCTTTTCCATATGCTCGAAATTTGTGTACTCAAAAAGCGAAAAGGGAATCAGTGGTCACGGGTATAGCAACTTTGTCACAACGCCCACTATTATCACAACTATGCATAGGTCACCACTTTTGTCACGACTGCACAACGTCAACCACTTTTGTCGGAAACGAGGTTACCACTGTTCTGGCAATGTTCGCCCATTTTTGTCACAAATTTCCAGGTCACTACTTTTGTCGCAACCTCTTTTTTCACAAAACTGGGTTTGGTAAACATTTCAGGTCACCTCATATTATAGGTTGTTACGGTGCGATGCGGTACGGCGCGGCGTTGCGGATGCGATGCGCATTGTATCGCATTACATCACACTTTATTATAATATATATCATTATTATGTGCTATGTTATATTATATCATTTTATGTTATGTTATTTTATCTTATGTTACGTTAAGTTACATTATTTTATGCTAAGTACGTTATATCTTATATCCTTGGTAAATACCGAATTTATGAGTTTCTGGGGGCTTCTGTATGAAATTCTGCTTGTTGATACATGTAAAAAACATGTCATTTGCAGCATATATTTGATCAGAAAATAAATTTGGTAAATAATGGTTTATTACCTTCTACAGGAGCAAAATAAAATACTTGAGAAGCATCAGACAACATGTCTTCAGGTTGCATTAATGTATCTAATGAGCCAGATGGAATATTGTTTTCATTTGTTTGATCCCTCTCATCAACTGTTTCTTGTTCCTCTATAGTGCTATATTCTTGAATAGGAACATCCAAGCGTGATTGTGGTAATACCTTCTTCTTTATACAAAGTGTTATTTTCACGAGGTACTATAGGGCTTCAAATATACTGTTTGGTTTGATACTTTTGAAATTGAACGTGATGCTTGTTTGAAATTCTACGTTTCAACTTTAATGCTACACATAAATGATCATCTTCAGTTCTTGGACAGTTGGGGAGAATCCTGTACTTTTGGTGTAATAACAGAATAATAAATACACAAAATTTGGAGCTTTGTATTCATTAAGATCCATGGAGGCCGCCATTTTAACTATAGTGATAAGGTTAAGTCAATGGGATTTTTATAAGACTAAGAACGCGGGGGGTATTTTTGAAAGAAAAACCGATCTCAAATGAATATTCATTAGATTTGACTGCGGACTTTTCAATTTCATTGTGGACATTGCAATAAAAAACAAAATATTTTCGTTGACAGGTCGTTGACTTATTGAACAGCCCTCTCGACACATGATTCTGTGTTGTCTTAATTATTGCTGGTACCGTGTACTTGCATCATACGTCACATTTCACAAATACTACCGTTCTCTTAAAAAAAATCCCATTGATTTAACGTTATCACAAGTTAAAATGGCGGCCTCCATGGATCTTAATGAATACGAAGCTCCAAGTTTTGGTGTATTTTCTTATTACACCAAAAGTTCAGGTTTCTCCCTGACTGTTGGAAGATGAGTACTTGTAGAATTGACATTTGAGGGAACATTGACAACGTTTCCATTCAAACTAATTTGGCCTCCTCTTAGTAATTCGTATAAGGTCATAAATGGGAGTCGAGGAGTAACAAGTCATTCCTCAAGCGTTGTCAGTTCAAGACATTTTGGTTTGTCTGGAAATGAAACGATCACTTTTGCCAAGGGAGGCAGCTTATTTCTCTTTTATATATTGATCACAAGTGTGACAAATCCACTCCTTTTCCTCAAACTACATGTTCCTGTACAAACAGTAGAAAACAGATTCTGATCAGTTGTGATACTTGTGTTTACTTAATTTAACATTTTCTTTATACCATAACTGATTGCAACACGTGCACACATACATAAGTCCTTTCTCCACACGAAGATGGAAGTTCTTGGTCATATTATCAAAGTTCTCAGATTTTTTGGCTTGCTTTCTCTTGATTTCCGCTGACTGGAATTCAGAACATTGTCTGTTGTTTGTTTTAATTTTCTTTCCGATTCTTTATTTACTAAACTTTCCCTGTTTCGTGTGGTTTCCTTGGAGCAGAATTCAGAACATTGTCTGCTGTTTTGTTTTAGTTTTCTTCCTGATTCTCTATTTACTGAGCTTTCCCTCTTTCGTTCATTTTCCTCTGACAGTTCGGGAGCAACCCGAAAAACTGGGTACTTTGAAATACCCCAAAATGTGGGTACTTTTATGTATTACGTCATCGCATGAGCCTACACATACGACTACCCTACACTAAACATATGGGGTTTTCTCATTTTCCAGCTCCGGATTGTCTAAAATTCAATGAATATGGGCAGTCTGTTTTGTTCATTTATTCAAAAATCGACGATTGATTTTAAAAAGCAGCGCCAAAAACATTTTAATATCTATTTACTATCCGTCTCCAAAATTTCAGGATATCCAGTGAATTTGTGGATAATCCGGAGCGGAAGTGAGAAACCCCATATGTTTAGTGTAGGCTCGTCAAATGTGTAGGTTCATGCGGTGACGTAATACATAAAAGTACCCAATTTCTTGGGTATTTCAAAGTACCCAGTTTTCCGGGTTGCTCCCGAACATTCTGAGCGAAATTCAGAACATTGTTTTTTTTTTTTTTTTTTTTTAGTTTTTTACCGATTCTTTATTTACTGAACATTCCCTCTTTCTCTTATTCTCTGCAAGCCTAAATATAAGGCATTTTCTTTGTCTTTACTTTGCTTTGTTTCATATAAACCTTTTTGTAATTCTTGAGTTCTACGAAGTTTGTCTACCTAATTAATTTTGAATTTGTCTTCAAGCTTTTTGTCCTGAAATGATATTTCTTTCATACACAATTCTTTTTCAGAGGAAGCAAGATTTTGTAGGGATGTCGCTGGAGCCTTTCACATCCAATACTACCTCATAGTGGATCGTGTCCTTATGATTTAATTAAAGCGAACATCTATTAGTTGATTAATTTATGTTTAGAAATTTTCCCCGAATGCTTTATTCACTATAACTGAGATGGAATAATTTGTGAATAAACATAAATATCTGTTTTCAACAAATGTGCCATGGCAAATATCTCAGTTTGCGTATCCCATGTCTCTTTTCCCATTTTAGATTGAATTATGTATCTTTGGATTGTTAAATTGTTGTCCAGCAAGGGACTAAAGAAATTACAATTCAGGAGCATATGCTGTACTAAAATAGTGCGTACTGCATGATGGGCATGCTGCTTACCACTGAGAAAATATTAAATGCATCTAAATATAGAAAAACCGTCACCACCCCCTCTTATGCTAGTAACCCGTGTGGGCTCTAGTAAGGGCTTATAAACCTAATTTGATTATAATATTGTTACACTTTCTCTCAGCCCCAAAAGCTCACATTTTGCAATTGCAACATATCCCTTACAGGCATACCAAATGGGCATCACTCCTTTCTGCAACTACTGTAACATCATCAGGAGTGATGTAGGTTACACGTTTTGAAGTGTATAAATTAATTACTTAAATCAATTTTTCTTATACGTGGAAAATATTTTGTTACGTATTAACACAGAATGGACATTGTCACTGTGATTTTTCAATGTTGTTGCAGACTTAAATGTTGTTGCAGACTTCAATGTTGTTGCAGACTTTTTTACATTTAGGACATATTAATACGTTACATTTGTGTTTCACAAATCTTTCTTCACATGGGAAATGCTTCTGGCACCTTTCACAGAAAAAAACAGTTGTGCCTTTTTAAGTTAGTTTTGCATGTCACAAATGAAACAGATGAGCTGCTTATTCATTTTCTGAAAAGAAAAGAAAAGAAAGAAAAATGCATGTATGAAAATTCAGAAATGACTTAATAGCAAATGGATTAATGTTTTAATAAAAGGAATATTACTATCCACTTGGCTGGAAATGTGACCTGTGGTCATCAGACCGCATAGCAGCCCCGCGCATTCACCCGCATTGAAGTGAAACGAATAAACGCATACACGTGTATCGCGCAACGGTCACTCCAGCAAATGATGTCATCTCCCGGATGTAACGTGCACCAACCTAGTGAATACAAAAATGCAGCTTTACATGTAGGTGCTAACAGAGTTGTAATTCTGATCCAAAGAATGTAAAGACATGGCCTTTTATCCAAAAGTGGTGGGGAAGAGGGGGGGGGGAGGGGGAGGTGGGGCAAATTGTCCCCAAAATGAACTGATTTGTAAAAATTATATGGAAAAACCGGAAATTACGGTCCTGGGTGCAGCAAACTAGTACAAATATTCTTATAGAAATGTGCGAGGGGAAAGCCATCACCAAATTGGTGTATTATATTAGTTTTTAGCTCAACATCCCTTTAAGAAATTTGAGCTTATGCGATGATTAACTTAAGACCCAGGTTCTCGCCCGGATACGTTCGGATTTTTGCAGCGTTTATCATATCCTATGCGTCTTTTGGATATTTTGCTGTGTTGCTATGTTTGACTTAAATAAATCGATATGTTGATGAAATAACAATTCAAACTCTTGCGTAGTTTCAACAAATTCTGCATTCCAAAATTCACTAAAAATGTTTCAAATACTCATATTTCAGGCTCGGCGCAATCCAAAAATTGGCATATATCATAACATTGGCTCGGGAAATACCACCGATCATCTACTAAATTGAAAGAAAACTGTTTCCATTGGCTGGAGTGGAGCCTTGATATACCGTCTTGCACAATATGCTAATCGAGCTTGATATCCCGTTTGGGATTTCTACCATGACTATAATCCACTTGGGACCTTTGTAGTTGATAGTTCATTTGGGCTATTAATTAGGTTTGAAAAACCTATTAAAAGCCAAGAATGGCTAAACAGCTTAGATAGGTTATTTAAACCATAAAACGCGATTAAATCTCTGGCTGTAAAATCACAAAGTGTTAATAACCCACTGATACAAAAAAAAAAAAAAAAACCTTGCATGCCTGTCGTATTAGACGTATGACCTGGCTTGAAGTAATCTTTTCCACAATAAATTGTTTTTAGCTCAACATCCCTTTAAGGGATTTGAGCTTATGCGATGACTAACTTAAGTGCCAGATTCTCGCCCGGATATGTTCGGATTTTTGCAGCGTTTATCATATCCTATGCGGTTTTTGAATATTTTGCTGTGTTGCTATGTTTGGCATATATAAATCGATATGTTGATGCAGTAACAACTCATATTGCTGCGTAGTTTTAACGAATTATGCATTCCCAAATTCACTTAAAATGTTATTGGCTTGGGAATTACCACCGATCATCTCCGTTTAAAAGAAAACTATGATTTCATTGACTGGAGCACTAAAATACCGTCTTGCACAATAAGCTAATCGAGCTTGCGTTTGGGATTTTTTCCAATGAGTAGTCCAATTGGCGTATAACTTATGTAGTTGATAGCTGATTTGGGCTATAAATTGGGTTAAGAAACCTAGTAAAAGCCGAGAATGGCTAAATAGCTTAAATAGCTTATTTCAACCATATAAAGCGATTGAATCTCTGGCTGGCTGTAAAATCACCAAAAGTGTTAATAACCAGATAACTCATTGATAAAAAGAACACCTTGCATGAGTCCCCTGTAGATTGCAGTAGACGCATGACCTGGCTTGCAGTAATCTTATACACAGTAACTTATTTGTTTGTAAGGCTACAGATTGTATTACTGAAACCAGGGAGTATGCATAAATCTAGTGCCTTCTTAAAGAAATTCTTAGTGGTGGGGTGGGAATGTGGGTGCCAATACACAAAACGGGTAATTTCGATAATTGTTATTGGTATACTACTTATATGCCCCCACCCCGAGTAACTTTTGCTTTCTTTTTGAAAATTTAGCTTCATATCCGGGCAATTTTCTTCAATTTTCAGAACATTTTCGAAAAGTTTTCTTTCATTTACGGGTATTTTGGGGAAATTTTGCTCATTTTCAGAAAATTATGCTTATTTTCGGGAACTTTTTGGCCAATTTGGGGGTATTTTTTTTCAGTTTGGGACAATTTTCTTCGATTTTCAGAATATTTTTGTGAAAATTTCCTTTATTTTTAGGTACTTATTTTTTTAATATCCAGAATTGTTTTCTTTATTTATTGGAAAAGGTGCTCATTTTCAAACATTTTGCTAATATTTTCCTTACTTTCGGGAGCTCTTGGTCAATTCTGCGGTAATTTCTTTCTTTTCCGTACAAATTTGTTCGATTATAGGAACATTTTCTTCCTTCTTCGGGAAAATCAACGTTTTCGGGAATCTTAAAGGATTCAGCGTGGGGTCAAGTAGGATGTGCCCTTTTGAAATTGTGCGGACGGGGGCAGGAGTTACCCTTTTTAAAGTTGTGGGCGGACCGGTCTGGATCCTGTGGGGCTGGAAACTAAAGGCGCCCTTTTGAAACTTATTTGACGTTATTCTAGGTCATTCTTCAAGCTTGAAAACAAATAGATATCCACTCACTCACAAATACTACAAAATACATAGAGGTTGTCACATCATTTAGTATTCATATTACATAATCAAAGCATACAATATTACCAGGGGCACCAAACCGATTGCCAGGGGAGAGGAGGTATGCTCCCAATAATTTTCTAAACAGACCTTCGTAGCAGTGCGGTAAAGCTTCAGCTTTCTAATGTAGTGTCCCGGGTTCCAATCCCGGTGGGTATCCAACCAAGTGCTCCACGACTGGTTAATAAACAGCCGTCACGGTGGGCGTCTTGACGTAAATACTCCAATGGAGTTCTGTTGGGACATTATAAACCTTGGTAACCTAAACCTAAGCAGCAATTTAGAAAAGAAGCCGTTTACTTTGTTCGCCCGATGGGTACTATCGTCAACATTGGTCCTGGCTCCCCAATATTTGAACCCATAGGCGGAATTTGCCTACTGAAAGTGTGGGTAAGTCAAAAGTGACAAGCAAAAACTGTCAACTGATAATAGTGCCCCCTTTTTAAATGAAAAGTGCCCCTAAATTACTGTCAAAAACGTACATGAACTTGATTTTCTGCTCTCTTCGTTTTCCCAAGTTCCTTCCGACACCTGTGGCGCTTTGGGTTCCATAACAAAGATATTGCAGTGTCATTGTTAGAGGCTAGTCCCAAATTGATTTTGCCCATGGCCTGTAAGGTTTACTCTTGCAGGCATTAAAAAACCTTTTGTTGCGCCACTGCTAATCAATTTTGTATTTATTTTCTAACAACCCAAGCCTACCCAATGTTATTCCAATCCAACAAAAACAGTCTTATACCAAAACATCATTTAAACAACACCCCCAAAACATATATTGAGCTACTACATCATTTATGTTCTAGCATCACAACGATATTAAAGCTCCCGCTTGCATTTCCCCCCAAATAAACATCAAACATGTATTTCTTTCCTAACAACCCCAGCCTACTCGAAATCCCCATGCTTGAATTATCAACCCACCTACAAAATACATGACTTAACCATCTCCAAAATATGTTGAGCTACTATATCATTGATGTTCTAGTTTGTTTGCAAAGGCTACAGATTGTATTTTCTGTTAGCATTAACTGAAAATAGCTCCATGCTGTAACTTATGCATCAATCCAGTGCGACTTGTTATATCCCCCCACACCCCCCTCCCACACACACACACACACACAAGGGTAAATTGTGCTTTCTTTTCGGAAAGTTTGCTTCACATTTAGACAATTTTCAGAACATTTTCAGAATATTTTAATTAACTTTTCTTTATTTTCGAGTACTATTTTTTAATTTTCACTAAAAATGTTTTCAATTATTGAAAATTTTTGCTCATTTTTGCTCAAATTGCAGATATTGCAAATTCACCACCCATTCTAAAGCTTTTTCATTCTTTGTTGTAGATTGTGATCCAAACTTTAAAGTTTTGGTTCAAAATTGAAGAATTTTGATTAAAAACCTAAAGATTTTTTTATTTTCTACATATTTTATGCAGTTTAATTGATGTAGACTAATTATATTTGTGACTTTGACAAAATTTGGGGACTATAATATTTTTAGGAAAACTAGCGCCCAATAACCCCCTAGACATGCCACTGCTATCCATGCAAAAAATTAATTGCCACGACAGCCCTTTTTTAAAGGGTGTTCTTGTAAAGTCATGTAATAGTTTGCAACCTATTATCTAATCCAGTTCCAATTGTAATTAGATGTTTAATGATTTTGTTACCGATACTATCTCAAAATCATATGTAATTTTCAATGACTATTGGGAAATAATTTTTTTTTAAAATTCTTTTGCTCATACACACCCCTGCCACTCCCCCCCTTCCTCTGTTACTCCCCCTCAAGCAGTATGAAATTATCCTTCAGTTGTGGAATTTTAACAACAACATATCAAATTGGATGTTCTGGTTGCTAAGAATATAATATGAAGAAGTATATTTTCTTACCAACATTGTTGAAGTACGTGTAGCTTCAATGAATGAGTTGCCACAGTTCCCCGCACAGTTCTTGACAGTCTCAGAAGAATGTCCCAACTGAGCTGAACCTGAAAGTTGTTTCCAATTGTAAAATGGAAAACTCCTAGTCTGTAAATTAATAATCTTTGTAAAACAAAAGGTTCTATCACCATTTGTATGCAATTGTAAAGGTACTGAGTCGGATTTTGTATTGTTATGCAATCACATTCTAGGCTTATCTGTATTCTTGAAATATTTGTAGTCATTAATAATTGATTTTATGATTAAGAAGTTCCAGCCATTTAAATAGGTGGTCAAGAAGTAGACTGGGAAATTGACATATTACGCACTTGTTTTCTACCTGCACTCCACTATCTCTCTATACTAGCTTTGAATAGTCGAGCATACTGTCCTTCCGACAGTTCTAGTTTAACTTTGAAAATTGCACTTTAGTGTTTGAGCTTTGGCTGATTAAAGTTTGATCAGTTTTTTTATTTATGCGAAACTTGTGATGTATGTACGACTGGGCGAACAGCTTAAAATCTAGACTTCTTTTAATTTCTTTCCTTAATTTTACTGTCTTAGTCACTGGAAATCACGGGGAAGCCTTTTCCTGCAGGCTAGCATTTGTTTGGGGTACGGTAAAAACTGAAAGAAAACAAATTGCTACACCGCTTTAAAGAATTGTAAATAGAAATTTCAAAAGCAAAGGATTTACAAAAGAAAAACCTTCAGCAAATTTGCATAAAATAATGAGATTTAAAACGCTGCAGTAAAGAGGTCAATGTTTAACCGATTTTGAGGAAATATTTTCCTGCTATGATAATTGTTCATAGATCTTAAATCAATTTAGATAAAGCTGCATGTATACATCCATTTACATTTAGATATAGTCTTTTAGACACTTAATACTAGAGCAATGACATCAAGGATATGTACTGATTGTAGGCTATAACGGACTCCAGAATAAGTGAAATACATGCTTTTCTTGCACGCACGGCCTGACGGTAATGATTATGAAGTCCTGACCGGAGTAATCAAATTTGTAGTTATAGAATGACCAGGCCCATAGCCAGAACTTTATAAAGGGAAAGGGGTAGGGGGAAGGGGGTGAGAGGGGGTGGGGGTCAAACAACCGGTCACCTAATCTACGGGCATATTTCAAGAAAGAAAAAAAACTTATCTTTCACTTGTGTTTGAATTTACGCATTTCAGCATTTACACCAGCAGTGCCATAGATTTTCTCACCAAAAGAAAATGTTCGCTAGCTGGTGTGACTTTCCAGGCATCGCAATGCCCATAGATACCCTTTGCGCAATCTTGTGAGATCGTGCAGTCACCTTATATCAAGATGCGGGCTTTGCGCACAACATTGTTTCGGAGCGCGTAATAAACTGCTTTAAGAAAAAGCTTATCAAATTAAAGGAAACATAACTTATAGCGCATTGTCCAACACGTCATAATTAAATGAGCTAATGATTGGATAATATCTTACTACGATGTAATCGTATTAGCGCATTACGTCCCACGCGCGCAGAACGTTATATGCGCACAATACGTCATAATGACTTATTTCGAAACCAAGATTTATGTTTGTCTATTAGATACAGTAATCAGTATTGCGATTAGGTGACATTTCTTCACTTTGTAAAAAAATGGCTAAGGAATCGTTTTAATTGGAGGAAATCTCTCAACATGGACCCAAAAGTGATGAAAACCTTGGCCTTGACTCCTCGGATGATGAAAAGAAACCGGGATGTTTCAGGGCCATTTTTCGCCGTGCAATGAGGCGAAGAAGGCGCACAAGGAGGTCAAGAAGTGATGGCGCAAAGTAAGTAACTGACCAGATACTTATTCTATATATAGGGATAAACGCTTACTTGCTTGTAGAAAATGTGTAAATTCCTGACAAACAGGCACGAATGTTTATGTGGAGATATATACTTGACTTGCGATAACTTAAAAACTATCAGTGCTTTTGACATGATTGACAGGGTGGCGAAAGAATTCGGTGAGGGCAATTTCTTTGTTAAATTCTAATGACATTCAAGTTGACAGGGAAAATGATTCTTTAGCAGTAAAGTGTTAAACGTTCATTAAAGGAAAAGTTTAAGAGTCAAGCATGTCCATCTTAAATGAAAGAGGACTTTGCAAAAGAGACAAAATGATAAAGAACTCATTCAAAAACAATATTCCTTTAAGGAGATATTTAAGTTTAAGGTTTGATATCATTTGTGTAGAAACGACTGAAATCAGACTAGTTGTGACATCACAGCATCAGATTCCTCAAAATCTGTGTGTATTCTATCATATTTCTTCCTGCGATTTTGTAGCTTAAAGACCATTGCATATGTCAGCAAAGTACTAAAATTGAATCTTGTAAGGGTAATTATAATTTACCACCTGGACAATTTTTGATGAAAAATAATCCCAACGTGAAATAAATTCTTTAAAATACATTAACAATTGTTAAGAATGTGAGGGTGAGAGCGTCAACCTTCCACAGTAGACTTATTACAACAGTCGTTGCTACACAGTTACGCCAGAGCTTTAAACTTGAGTACCTCTTTGACGGAATAAGATTTTGGTGTGCTTTTTTCACCATCTTGTTCATTTCAAAGTTCTCGTCATATAAGATGGACTTGCTTGACCCCTGAAATAATCCTTTAAGCATGGGGTTGTTACAAATGTTGGAGTTTTCTTCATGTTAATAGTTTGCCTTTATTTGCTTTATGTAGGATTTTGTTTTTAAGCTTTAAAAATGACCTAGAATAATTTCATATAACTTTCAAAACGGCACCTCCATCCCCGCCGCCCACTTCTATGGGCTGTAGGGCAATAGGAGAAGTGGCCCCGTTAAAAACTATATAAGTGATCAATTAGACCATTCTGCTCATAATTTAATACTCTTTCATCTCTATTGATATACCCTTAAAGTAGTTGGGCACCTACAAGGAGTTTTAATTGATTATGTCATTAACTTATTAATTTGTAATCGTCTGTAAAACTTTATATAAGCTAAAAAAAACCCAAAACAAAACATCATTATCAAACACCTGTACACAGGGTCCGTCAAGTAAAGCCTTGTTAGGGCCAGGCAAATAGCTTGGGGTAATCTGAACAGCATACTGGTGTGAAGAAAAGTTTCAAAAAGTGAAGAAAATTTCCGAAAAGTTAAATTTCCGAAAATTTCCCGAAAATTGAAGGATATTTCCCGAAAATTTGATATTTTCTAATTAGGAGCAAATAGCTTGAACGCTCATAGAAACTTAAATTAGCAATAAGCCAATTTTCCTTTTTCCGAATTTCGGCAAATTTTCAACCATGGGAGAGAAGGAGGGTGGGGGTGGCGCAATTTCCCTGCCTCTATTCCTACGCTACTATTTCCAATTGATTAGTAGCTCCAGAGACGAATGCAGTCAGTAAACGCTCGAGTTCAGCATTAAGGCGGATAAAAAGTTATCTAATGAATAGTATGATCTGAGAAATATTAAATCATTGTATGATTTGAATGTTCATAAAGACAAATTAGACAAAATGGATGTTGTAAAATTGCAAACGAATTTAGTTTGGCAAATGACTCAACATTTGTCAACATTTGGCAGATTCAGTGAAAATGACACTAGCGGGTTTGGGGTCTGTGAAATCGCTTTGCCCGTCATGTCTTCCAATATATTATAGAGTTACTATATTAAGTCAAAATCATAATTCAATATAATTTGGAAAATTATTTTTAATAACTTAAAGTGACTAATTGATATCAAAAGATCAATTTTAATCTATAACAATTGTCAGTATGACAATATGTTATAGCCTGTGATTGAATGAAGCAATGGTTTTCTTCACAAAATCAAGGATTTTTAAGTGCCAAAAGCCGGCAGATTGCAATTTCTGTCGCCAACACCAATTTTCAAACAAAAAAAATCATTGGGGGAGGGACCAAATCCACCCTCCTTGCCCCACTAATCTAAAACTCCTCCGGCGCCCCTAGATTACTAATCTTATCACCGTCAAGACTAAGAACAATCAAATTGATCATTAATAATTGAACATTTTGACTTCATTTTGACATAACTTGAAACAGAGATGGACAGTCTTTTAACAGTATAATTGGTGATAGACCTATATTGATTTTTAGAGAGGTAATGATTCTTATTCTGTTCATTTCGGGATGGGGACTATATATGGATTACCTTGAAAATGGGGTCAGAAATTAAAGATAAATGCTCGATTCCCTGATGACTGGATGACAGCTATTTCCTGGGAGACCACACATTACAATTAAATCAACATTCTGTGGGGTGATTTCCGGACTTATGGCACATGTGCTACATGTAGGAACCGGCAGCAACGTTTGATTCTGACCATAATTTCCTTAATAAGACACACTAGAAATTACTTGGATTCAACTCGTATCGTAAAACCTGTCACCGAACCAACTGATTTCCATTTTACTAAACTAAACTCAACCTAAATGTTTAAAGGGTAGGAAACCTGCGTTTGAGCAAATAATATTTGAACTTGTGTTTTTTATCTGTATCTTTACCACAGGAAATCCCATTTAAAGAGGTCAAAGGAAGTCCAGACTTCAACCTCAACCAGCACCGCATTAGGGCGAGCCAAGAGCTGTGTAAAAAGCCAAGATGATGACGCCTCGTCTGTGTCATCCGAGACATGCAATGAGCTCACCACTACACTCAGAGCAAACCATGGACACTTTGGACATTGCTGCGTCCGATTGGTCGTTGGAAAATGTCATTTTAGAAATGGCGCTTCCCTGCTCTGAAGCGGATAGTGCCCTCATTAATGAAATCCTTTATCAATCAGGTCTATCTTGTGAGCTGACTGCAACTGCCGTGGACGGTGATCACTCACCCAAGATCTTACCTCTCAAGGCCAAAGCTTCAGACGAACCCTCAGCTGCTCAACAATGCCGCCGAATGTCAGCAAAGACAGACGGACGAGATAATCATGGTAAGAATAGAACAGGTTACGAGCATTAAGAGAGAGGATGAGACAAATCCACCCACTCCCTTACGCTCTAATGCTGACATCGACATAGACCAAAGACATTTGTAAAAAAAAAGAAAAGAAGCGAAAACATGAAATAAAACAAGAAAAACAAAGGTCCTCATCATAATTGGATCATTATTGTACCAAAAATTGAATATAAATCAAATTTTCACAACAATTAATTTAACTAATTTCTTACTCTTGTATTTACATTCAGAAGCGGTAGGGCGGCGGTATAGGAGGACGCCCTAATCCACCCCCCGCTTGAACTTAGTAGGGGGTGTGGTAAACATCCAAGAGAAATGGCAACGGGTTAAAAAAAATGAATTTACATAAGAGAATAGAGACTATGTCCCGTTCCTACATCACAATAGCACACAAAAGTTACATATTTGCACAAAAATTTCAAAAAGCTGTAAAATGGCCAATTTTTAACCGATTTTGATGATTTTTTTTTACTTCCTTTATGTTTTTGGGGATTTCAAATCAATTTAACTAATGTTGCCTTTACCTTCCCATATACCTTAAAGTTCCTTTGTCAATTGGTGTTCTACGAATGTCATTGATTGATTGATTGACAACCTACTAATCAATTCCGTTCTTGATTTTCTTTCCAGCTCAACTTTCCAGATAATCGTCGCTCCCACGTTTTCTAATTTGAAAGACAACATGGTTGGCCAGCTTCACTAGAGGTAATTTTATTGCGATTACATTGTCATTTCAAAAATATATTTTCTAATGTGGTATCGTTGTTCCATCACAATTTTAAAATTCTGCGTATTTTTTGTTATTGGCTAACCCCATTTTGCTTACTCGAATTGAACATTAATCTCTTTCGTCGCTTTTGATTCAAATGTCATACTTGTGTTAATATGTGATAAATAATCTACTATTTTGTACCCTCATTATGCTTTTTTCATCGTATTGTCTTTGTATTTAGTTATTGGGATTTGGTGTTGTTTGTTTTGTATTTTATTTGTAATATTTTTGTATATTGTATTAATTATACATTTTTTATATATTGTATTTTGCATATTTGTTGTATATTGTATGTTGTATATTTATTGTATATTGTACTTTGTATATTGCTTATTTGTATTGTATTTTGCATTTGTTTTTGTATCTTGTATTTTGTTTGTATATTGTCTCTAACAACAACACAGGAGAAGAATGAAGATAAACTATGATATTAGTTATGATATTAGTCATGATATTAGTCATGATATTAGTGCTAATGGAAAACAAGAACAACTAAGTTGGTGTAAGATGAAAAGCAATGAATGGTTTTAGCATTAAAATATGTTAGTATGAACTTGATATAGATAAAAAGTTTTTAAAATAAAAAATGAATTACTAATATTAGCTGTTTATATGATTGTAGAAATAAAAAGAGAGTTGTTACTTTTCAATTATCATTGTCAAATTTGTTTTCCTGTCGCTTCAAATAGATGGAGGGTGTGAGATACAACATCATCTTTCCGAGCAGTGTCAACATCAAGTCACGTAGTGACATTTTGTCCTTACGCACATCATGACGTTCACGCTCAGCTGCCCAATCATCAACAAGTTACTCACGTCATAGAAACATCAGATTGGTGTAGATTTCACTTGGAGCAGGCCTACTCGCAGGAATGACGGGAAAACAAAAAAAAGATCTTCTCCAACTTTGCGGCACATTCGAACATGATCAATTTGTAAAAGAATAATGTAATCAATTGTAATTACCATGGCAACCTTATCTTTATCAGACCTTATACAAGTACTGTCCTTCTTATATGGGAGGCACAAACCAGAGACCCAAAATGTAAACAGGAATTTATTTCTCACATTATTTCAAATATTATTTCATATATACAATAATGAAATCTTATCACCAATAGCAAAGAAATATATTTATATTCAAAATCGATACCTTTTAAGCGTCTCTTTGTTGCCGGCATTTGATGAAATATACTTGCTAACCAATGATGTATCCAGCTGGAAAAGTTCTATGGGTGAAACTTGAATATGGAGGAAATGACCTACAAATAGTGTGTGTGTCTGTGTGTGGATTTAGACCAACCAACTAATGACATTCGTATGTTTACACACCTTCAAAGCGATGACACGCACACAACCGATGACGTCTCGGTTGTTTTTAGTTCTAAAAATGGCTGTCTTCAAAACTATTATGACTAAAACACTACTCCAGTTCAGTATTTTTGCATTTCAGTATATGTCACCTGTTAGATAGGATAAGTTGAAAGTACGAGTGTAACCCAATTTTCTAATACCGCCATCCCATATGAGTGTTGTATATTGATTGGTCATCAGTTATATAGGATTACGCCCACGTCATCAGTTGAAAGATCTACACATGTATGGGTACGTCATCAGTTGTAGGGTCTACACATGTATGGGTGAGTGGCCACAACTTAAATAAATTATAGATACGTCACCAGTTGTAAGGTCTACACACGTATATATATATATATATATATATATATATATATATATATATATATATATATATATATATATATATATATATATGTGTATATATATATATATATATATATATATATATATATATATACATATATATATATATGTGTGTGTGTGTGTGTGTGCATGCATGTTTGTGTCGGCCAGCTCGTAAACACGATATCTCAAGAACGATACACTGGATGTTATATGTGGCACACAGATAGCCCATGGTCCGCAGATGGGCCCTATTGTTTGTGATGGTGATGTCATGCATATTAATGAGTAGGCGGAGCTTAATGTAAAATCTTGAAATGTTCATATTTTAAGAACCGCATGTCTGTTTTGTTTCATATTTGGTACAAGCATGATGTTAGCTGGTCTGTGTTCACATTGAATTTCAGTAACATGATAGTAAACACGTTGAATTTCAGTAAATATGCATAGTAAGACTACTTCATTTTAATCAAAATAACCACACAATAAGGACTTCATCCATTGCTATTATGATACTCAGCACCAACTTCCACAACAACTAAGGTTTTCTTAAAATAATTTTGCTAAAAAGAGCTTGCAAACAACGTATCTCAAGAACAGCAAACTGGATTCATGTCATATTTGGTACACAGATAGCCATGGTCTGTAGATGTACCCTCATGCTATTGTTTTTGGGGTGATATCATGCATATCAATAAGTAGGCAGGGCTCAATATAAACATCTTGAAATGTTCTTATTTTGACAATTACATGTCTGTAAATGATGTTAGCTAGTGTGTATGCTGAACTGTATAAAAACGTTTACTTTAATTGATATGCGTAGTGGGCGGGGCTTAATATGATTTTTATAAACAAAGCTTGTAAACACGATATTTCAAAAAGTATGAACTGGATTAACGTCATGTGTGGCACACAGCTAATAGTCTGCAGGTGTGTCTTAATGTTTAAGGTGGTGATTTCTTGCATATTAATAAGTGGGCGGGGCTTATGTGAAAATTTTGAAAAAGTGATAAATGATCAAGTGTATTTTCGTTTTACATTATATTGGGCATGATGATATTGTTGGTTATTGTGTACATGCTTATGTTAACAACAGATGTCATTAATATGCATGATGCGTGGCTTAATGTGAAAGTGCTTCAGGATGTCAACACCATGAAATGTATATCGGATTTATGCTAAATGTCGTACACAGATGGATCATGGTCTGTACATATGTTCTAATGTTGTGGTAGTGATGTCATGAATATTAATGAGTGGGCGGGGCTTACTGACAATTTTTTGTTTTGAAAACGGATAAATGAGCAATCATACTTGCTATGATAATGTTGTTAATTATTGTGCAAATGCTAATGTTGTCAAAAATCGTATTGATCTGCATGATGGGTGTGGCTTATGAATAAATATCCTGGAACAAAAATATCATGATAAGCAAAGATATGAGAGGTACTACAAATTTTGCAAATCAATCACTTTGGAAAAAGAAGAAAACAAAACAACAACAACATCGGAACCACAAAACCTTTTGGTTCCGTTTTTTTAATAGGAAGCAAAGATCATATCTATAACCAACTTAATGTTAGTAGTTACTTGGCATACACGTCAGTATCATGGTCCAGGGCCAAGGATAAACACTTGACTCAAGCCTTAACTTCTGGTCATTAAAATTCATACAGTATATGTGATCAACGAATTTAGTCCACGTAAAGATTATAAATGTATATATCTACAAGTCTCCACGAGCAGCTCATAACGAAATATGATGACTACTTACAAAGTGAATTTATACTAAGTGTGTGGGTGTGTGTGTGGGGGAGGGGCAGTTTTTTCTTTTGTTTTTGGTAAATGTATGCCATATAAAAAACAAGATACTTCGTATACAAATAACGTGTTTGGCTTGGTTAAGGAATGTAAACCGGAAGTCAGAATTTAAAACAATTTTTTGGGAAAGCTACCAAATACAAAAAAAAATGTAATGAGATTAGATAAACATATGTTATGATAAAAGTAATATAATGCTTTTTTC